>ML786134.1:122040-147844 GCA_009831015.1 Picea engelmannii
GGATTCTTGGACCAATCCAAACTATATTTCTCATCCCTAGTCCTTACATGAATATGAGATAAAGTTCCACATAACATTGCCATTGTGCTAAATTCTCTCTTGCAAATCCCAAGAATACCAATACCAATACCATACCATACCATACCATACCATACCATACCAATACCAATACCAATACCATACCATTGCATACCAATAAAAGTACCAATACCAATACCATACAATTACCATACCATTGCATACCAATACCAATACCAATACCAATACCATTGCATATGTAATGTCCCCACTTTGGGACATTATTACATTTCAGGGTGTTATGATGACCAGAGCAACCAGATGGATGTTATATCGAGTACAATGACTATTGAGGGATATTTTGAGGTCCATCTTGCATCGCTCATCCTATTTAATCATTATTATCCATTCAACACAGATTGGCTTTGGTTCCATTTCATTCCGATGATTTCCATGATTTTGAGTATTTTGAGCTATAGGTTAATTAAATTCACTGAAGAGGTCATTCTGGGCGCAATACTTGGAGGAACCTCTCAGTGTAATAGCTCATTGGAATCGGAAGGAACAAAGCTATAGGATAGGATGATGATAAGTGACTTTTAATCTATGAAAGGAAATTTCGTAAAAGAAAAATATGCTATGTCTACTTTAATCATTCAAACTATGATAAGAAAATGACTAAAAACAGAGATTAAAAGCATGATATTAAAAAGTAAATTGACAATTACATTAACCAATACTAAGTAAATGAAATCCACGTAAACTAAGATAAGCAAGATATGATTCAAAAACTGGAAGTAAATCTATCCATCCATCAAAATCCCTGTCAAAGGAAACCCAAATTAAAACTATGTTATGTTCTAATTAAAAATCTGTCCTAAACTTGACTGTAAAATTATAAAAGAAAGCACAATTTAACATCTAATTGCATGTGGGGTTAGTATAGTGAGAGAGAGACTTGAAATCCTTTTCTAATCTACAAAATCAACACATACTATCACATATCATCATCTAACCTCCAAAAGAGAAATAAAACAGTAAGCTACAACAAACTAATTAGCACAATAAAAATATACATGTGCAGAAAATAAAAAGAGAGCAATTTAAATTAGGAAATGAAAAATAAACATGAAGATAGTTACAAGACTGCTGGTGGGCCCCCCAACAAGTCATGGTCACTCTCTAAAAGTACACCACGATCTTAGTAGGCCGAATTCACCATAAAAATACAAAAACACAGTTCTTGCATAATTCTGGCAATGTAAAAAATAAAAAAACAGAGTACAACGAGTTTATCTCCAATCTGATGGCTCTTCTACTTGCTTAAAAATATAATGACCATCCTGGTAGTATTTATAGGTTTACAAACCAAGTGGTCGACCACAGGAGGTTCGAACCACCTCTAAATTCGGCAAAATACAATAAATGCGGTCATAACTAACAAAACTGAGGAAGACAATACTCGCCCTCTTTGGACAACTGAAATCGAGTTGTCTTGAGATTATTAGTTGGAGGGGGCGATGATAAACAAAACCCACGTGCTCGATTTGTCCATCACTTGCCGCCAATACCATAACCGCCAACTCGCCTTGCGTTTTTGTGCAATATTGGGTGTTGGAATGAGTGTCGGATCAGGTACCGAAATGAGTGTTGGATCAAGTGTTGGATCAAGTGTCGGATCAAGAAACATGGTGCGTTTTTCCCTGTAACAACAGAAAAACATGAATTAACTCTTGGAATCATAAAAACATGATAAATTAAACTTGATTTAATCATAAAACACGAATTACACGTACCTTATGCCGATTATACCATTTTATCATAAAATTCTTCAAAAATCTCCTTTGAAAGATGAAAAACACATATGTACATATGGAAAAAAGTGTATAATAACGTCATGAAAATGATCATATCTCGGGCCCAACATTACCCCCACACTTACGATTTTGCAGGTCCCACTGCAAACAAAAAGTTCTCCTCAGAACTAGGCTTGCTAAGGAGGGTCGGCTTTAGAAGCCTCTCCTTCTTGCTGTGTAGGCTTAGCCTTGTGCCTCTTGTGTTGATTTAATTGTGCTCTGAGGCTGCAGTTAGATTGGGTCATCCCATCGACCAACCGTTGAAGGGAGTTAACTTTTGCCTGAAGGACTGCATTATGATGATGAAGGTGTGCATCTATTGTCTTCCTCTCTTCCAATTGTTGGAGAAGTTGATGGTTTTCCTTTTGTATCTCCTCTATAGTTGGGGCAGAATCAGTGATCTCCGAGGAAGGCTTAGGTCCTTTGAGAGATGTGGACAATTTATCAATTTTAGGATCTAGAGCAGGCATGGATGAAGTAGGAGTGATGGAAGATCGGAAAGGTGAGGTAGGTTCTGATTTTGTTTTCCTTAGTGGATCTAATCCATCTACAGAGACTTCCCTAAGTTTCTTATGAGGGCTCTCAAGATCGAAGGACACTTGGATGGGATCCGAAGCAGGTGGAGGTTTTGCATAAGGCTTAGTTCTTATGTTTCGGGTACTCTTCCGAAAGGGTCCCTTACCAAATCGGTTGTCTCCTCTCTTATTTGTGGGAATGATGGGAAATTCTTGCTGCATTACTTCTTGGGGCTTCTTAGGTGTAGGATCAAGAGAAAATGAAGGCATTGGGGGGTCAACAATAGGCTTCGTTTGGTCTTTGTTCTTGGTCTTTTTCCCCGATGAAGAAGTAGGAATATCAACAAGCCTTTGGTATTGTTCCGGTAAAGAGGGAGTTTGTGAAAGGGATTTTGGAGTTCTTGGAGAGCGAGGCTTGGATGGAGAGATATTTTTTAGGCCAAGTGGATTTTTGTAGGGCTTAACTGTCAAGTGAGGGTTTGCAAATTGGTAGATAAAGGCATCCCAATTTTTCCCCTATTTCTCTAGTTCGGTAAGAACGAGGAGTTTGATCAAACCGTGGTGGAAGAGACTATTGTGGGGGTTAGTCACATTTTTCCTCACTTGAGAGGACATCTTCTCCAAGATTTTGAGAAAATAAAAGGGAAAGTTCAAGGGTTTGTTGAACATAAAATGAGCCAACAATCTAAAATGACAAGCTTTGAAGGTGGAGTATCTACCTTCACATGTAATTAACCTTGTGATGACGATGAGGGGATTGACCAATTCTGGATTTATCCACTCCTTAGCATACCCCGCTCCTGAAATGCTCTCGAATTCGGGCTTAAACACCCTGTTGTAACTTGAGTGCAGAAATTGATGATTCTTGAACCATCTATCTCCCATTCTTGGAAGTTTTGTTGCAACAAAAATTGACTCTTCTGTGACTGCAAAGTAGAGAGACCCTACATGTGCTATATTTCCATCAAAACCAACTGCAAATTGCATAGAAAGACCATCATCATGGCCTTGCAAACTAGACATAAATGGCCCCCAACCAGCACGCAAGAACACTTCCCTAGACTATGCAAATTCTGGAATGGAAAAAAAGTCTGCATAGGAGGAGGGTTCGTATCTCCTAGGCATTGTGACAAAGTTAAATTCACCAAGCAAGGGAGAAATAGAGCCAAGCAATGACACGGATTTAGCACATGCCGAATGCATTTTTAGACAGAGGACGAGATATCAGAGGTTGGGCATGATTTCTTAACGTAGAGGAGAGAAATTGGCAAGGGAAAATGAGATAATAGAGTGCCCAACCCAATTTTGGATGCTCTTATGGTGGAGTACGTTGCCCACATGTGCACGCGAGCTTCCATGTGTAAAGAATTTTAATTCAAAGGCTTGACTTGGAGCAATGTACTGGTGCATAATTAGATCAATGTCCAAGTCTTTTGACTTGGATATTTGATCATAACCATATGAAGCATCTTTAATCAATGCCTGAAACCAATATAATTGAATGGAATTGAATTTTGGTTACCTGAAATCTAGGACAGTTACTGGTATGCAATTCAATGGCACTTCAAACGACACTTCAAATGACAGCTCATCCGGCACCTCATACGGTACTTCATCCGCTACCCCTGTGTTAAGTGAATTTTCGCCTCTTATAATGGATAGCTTGCAATTTTGAAGTGTTTTTGACAACCATAGTGGTTAATTAGCAGAGGCAGAGTGCTCCATGCTCACTCGTTCTTCTTGCATATGACATATAATGTCAAAACCTATAATGAACGGGTTATAGCAAGCATAAAACATGTATTGTCAAACCTACAGTACGCAACTTGTAATGGAATATAACCAATAAAGAGTGGTATGTTAAATAATCAATAAAGAGTGGTTTGTTAAGCATGAGTTCAGTAATGTATAGCACACAGGAGTTAAGCATTTAAAGATAACATGACTATCAATGTGTTGACGGGCGAAATTGACCGTCTGTCAACTGAGAGAGTGGAACCGGTCTGGGGTTGTCTAATAACCCAAGCCGTTTGGAATGAACCACCCTGACGGGTTTAGCGGCTTTGTTAGCCAATCTAAGGTCCTAAGAAAACCAAAGAGAAAACTAATCTAAACTAACTAATCTAACTAAAACTAAATAAAACAAACTAAACTAACTAATAATAAATAAATCAAACTAATACTAACTAATCTAATTAAAACTAACTATTAAACAAACTAACTAATCTACTATTTCTATATATATACAAACTACTAACTGAAATATAAGTTATTTACAAAATATACAATATCTACAAAATACAAATTTAAATAATACCTGGAAAACTCATTTGCTTTCTGCCCTAAGACATAGAAAGATATTTTTGTTGATTTTATGATTTTATGAACAAGAAGTAAAACTTACTGAAATTAAACAATCTAATATACTAACTACATATTTATCTAACTAAAATACTAACAAATATACTAAACAAATAAACAACAAACATACCTGGAAACGCTCCAAATTTGTCCTGTGTATAATGACTTCGAAGCTAGTCGGAGGAAGGAAACTCGCACCGAATAATCCAGAAGCTTCTCGTAAACGATAGCTGCAATGCTCTTTGAGTTTATTTACAGGACAAACAAGACATAAAAAATCATAACAATTATATGATTTATAAATCTCCGCAATTAGGTAAACCTGTTATGCAAAAACTTATACTTAATAATTCAATTGATGAAGAAGAGAAATATGTCATTCACAAACTGAATCAAGTAATTTCTATGTTTTTAAATACTAGAAGAAATCAGATATGGATTATATTGATTAAATCATATCATTTGCAAAAGATTAAGATAGCTAAAGTAGTCATTAACCAAATGCAAATTGATATGCATAAACATTAAACAAAATATTGATATTATGAAAAGCTAAAGATGTAACAGAACATCAATCTCTGTCTCAGTCTATATTAAAATTCCATATCCTTGTTCTCCCACGAATGAGGATCCCGTTATTACAAAAATAATGAGTATTTATAAGTTTTTCCACAGGGTAAAACCTCCCTGTGGAAGTTATCAAACTGTTTACATAATCTAGGAAGATATTCCCAAGATCAACTAAACTAGGAAACTAAAATGAAACTAAAGCATCTAAATATCCTCTAAACTGTCCATCAAATCCCATGCAATTTCGAATTCCCTGAAACAGGTCAGAAATAAAAAAAGTTAGAGAGATATTTTATTAATAAAACAATAAAAATCTAATTCTACAGACTTAGTTACAGAATTATCTAATTCTGTAGCTAGTCTAAAATAAGATACAGAATCAGAATTGAAATTAAATCAAATCTTTTAAGAAATTCCATTCAATTTACATCCAACAATCATTTGAAAATGAATCATGAATTGAAATCGATATTCTATTATGAACTCAAACAGGATCCACATCATTAACCGAGTACAGAGATAGCAATACTCTGTTTCGATTATAGTCATAAATCGAGTAAATGAAATCATATGAAACATAATCATAATTGTTTCCCAACAAATCGAATCGATCTGTTATGAGATCGTTTTGATATTCAATAGAAAATAGAACAAATCACAAACACATCGTTACACTTGTGAATCGAACAGGATTATCACGATAACTGTATAGCAAGCGATTTAGGCTGTGAACAAATCCAAACGATAATTGACTCATAACAAAATCATAACAGGATTATTCAAACAGGGTTTGTTATAGATTTCGATCGTTGATCATTACACAGTAAGCAAACGGGATCGATTAATTTTGATCACAATCGTTTCAATCAAACGAATCATATCAAGGTTTGACCGATTCATTTCACAAATTTAAAATACAGAGCATCAATTATAACCTGAACTCGACTCATAGGACAAACTTACCAAATTAGAACAAAAGCGAATCGATTAGATAAGATTTTCACATAACTGTTATGATTCGGATTCATTTCCAATTCAGGCGCGGATGTTATTTGAGCATAATGTTTTCATCAAAGAGACAGAGTCATTATCCTTAACTTGGAAATAGTCAAAGATAGAACATCATACGACACAACATCGTGACAAATATCTTCCCGAAAACATTTACCAGTCATAACATATCAATGATAATGAAATCGAATTTGAGAAAAATCGTAACAATCGAACTCGATCAAATCGTTTACCAACCATAGCATATGGATCATAACAGAACCAAATCCGAACGTGATTATGTTCTAAACTGAATATGAAAAATTTCCTTTTCAAATCGAATACAAATCAACTCATTTGAAGGCAAACTATTAATTTTGTCACCTTAACGAGGCAAGCCAATCAATCAAATTCAAGCAAAGATCACTCAAATCTAATCAAAATCTATTGATTTCTATACTGGGAATAATCAAATCATATATCGAATCGAAATTTGTTTTTATTCAAAGAAAATCTATATATAGAATGTACACAATATAACAGAGCCATTCAAGGTGTGAACATAACTGTTTAAAAACTGAATTGAAAACATTATAACAACCTAGATTATTTACAAAATGATATGAAATTTTCCATACCTGTGTAGCGACGAGGCTGCTTGCTTATACCAGCTTGGAATTTACAACAGTCGTGGTTGATTCCACGTTTTTAAACAGGATGGAGCCGGTTGTCTTTTGCTTTTTATCTGTCGCTTGGAGCTTGGCTTTTTGACTGGTTAATAGTGCAAATTCATCCTCCAGAGATTGAATCCTTGATTGAAGTATAGGAACATCAATAAAATATCGCTCTAACCATGAATTGCATTGGTCATAGGGTGACTGTGTAGGTTTAGACAGAGCAGGTGAGGGTTTGGGAAAATGACCGAGGGTTTCACAAGGCAACTTAATGCCTGGGTAGTTAGGGTCATCCTTTAGGCAGGGGGGTAGGTTTGATACAAAATCATATGAGGGTTCAACACACAAACCTTGCGAATAGGGGTATTTGCTAGCCAAGAAACGCTCCACTTCCAAATCAGATTCTTCACTCAAAACGATAGGGTTTGGCTCAACAGGGGGTTTTGGCTTGTTCCTTGCCATCCGTGAAATCAAACATGCATTCTTTTTCCCTTTGGCGTTTGCAGCAAGGTTTGCCTTGAGATTTTTTCTCATAGGCTTTGCAATGGATTCTGCACTCTTAGCTACAGTGTTGGGTAAGTCCACAGGAGGGTCGATTGAGGGTTTAGGCAGTAGGAGGTGTAAGGGTAGAGGTGGTTCAGCCTTAGTCTCAGTTACCACAGGTTTATCAACCTGTATAGGGTCGATGTCCTCAAATCCATTACGGGTGATGAAGTCCTTCCAACTGTCACCAAGCAAACTCAACTGATAAACAACGACAAGCTTAATAAGCTCATGATGAAACAGGCTGTTTTCAGCCTTGTGCCTTTTATACTTTTTGGACATTTTATACAGGCTCCGATGAAAATAGAACGACATGTTTAGAGGATACCCTATAAAAATCATCAATAGACGGAGGTGGTAGAGGAACACAAGCCCGTATCGACCTTCACAGGTCACAAACTGCTTGATTATCATTAATAAATCGTGCCATCGTTGTTTAAGCATAGTTACGGGCATACCTATATCACATGAGGTGATTGGCGGGATTGAAACAACAATGTCCATGACACTTCCTCGACCTTGCAATTCTTAAACCAACGTTGTCCCGAGGTAGGTAACCTCGTGGCTGAGCTGATAAACTATTCATCAATCTCTAACTGTACATCGCCTACCTTGGCTCGATAGCCATCGAAGGTCATGGAAAATTGTCGAGCTACGCAAAGGTTAAAACCCTCAAAACGTTTCACGAAGGTAAGCCATCCACTGTCTGCCAAATCTTAGCGGGCATTATCAAACATTAACAGGGCCTGGTTACCATTGGGTTCAACTCACACGACTGGTGCCATGGAGCCGAACACATGGTAAGGGAAGGGTTCGAATTCACCAACACACATAGTAACAGAGCTACCCGAACCAACAGCAATGAACCGAGCCAAAAGGGGTAAGCATTAATGCGAGCATGCGAAGGTGGTGGAGTCTGCCATGCAAAATATTCATTATCCAAGTACAACCACCACATTTCATAGCTGTTCACTCCATAATAATAGTTCAACCATTAAGTCATGTGTACAACCAATAAAATGCAATGTGCATACCAATGCGCGCAAGTGTTATACCATAACATTTACAAATCCGACATATAAATCAAAACCCAATATGAAATATGCGCCAATGTATATAATCAAAAGTTTAACCAAGGTGCCAAATAGTATTCATATAGTCGACAAGCCAAAATTTATGAAAAGATGAACATAAGGATTATATCATACATATATAAAAACTTAATCAAAACCCCTATGCATTTTCATAGAATCAATGATCAGGCAAGTCATATAAAGTGCAAATCCAAAGGCTAAATGTCTTCAATAAAACCAAGTTATACAATCAATCGAAGTATGAGAACCGATCAAAGGATATTTCCAGTCGTGTAATGATCAATAAAAGGTAAGCGCAATAGGCATAATGACACAAAAGATATTGACAGTTCAGATAACGATCGAAAAACAACTTCGAAATGAGAAGTTTTCACGCTTACAGTTGTGAAAACTTAACGAAGACAAATGTGCAAATGTCGCAAGAAATGAAAATGTCGTCTATTTGAAAAATGCGACGAAAAATTGATGTTCGCAAGACATAGGTGTAGGCAGCTTATAGGATAATAGAAAAAAGTGAATTGGCTGCCAACACAATGTAATAACCTGTATCATGGTAATAATACAAAAAATCTTGCAAAGACTCTTTTCTCTAGGCAACGATCATTTGTCAGCTCATGAACCCCTCCCCCACACCTAAGTATTGTGACACCTCACAATCAAAAGTGTAGGAAACTAGTTAGTGTCCCCCAATAGATGAATATTTACAGTATGTCAAGTGTAAAGATGAAATTTCACAGATTGGTCTGAAGAGACAGTTAGGAGATGGCCCCACCTATAGGATAAGAGATCCTATATATAGATAAGAAGAGGTAGGCAATAGAGTTTCAATATAGTCTTAAATTCATTTCCCAATGGTAAGTTGATGAGATTCATTAACCTTAGCTTAACCACACATACTCCAAGTCAACTTTGTCTGCAAGTAATGTCGTGCATCTGGACAAGTTTAAATTTAGTATTTGTTTTTGTCAGATTATCATCCTTGCTAGGTAGAATGCCCCTCTGCCAACAAGCTTGTTCAGTACTCCGACAGGTTTTCCAAGTCATACCACAGGCCGGTACCCGCTACCAGCATACCTGTTCAGTATCCCGGTGGGTTAGCCTCTTAAACCCTCAGAGAATGGTCCTCCATCTTTTAAGATTTTAATATAAGATTGCTTATGCAAGAAGATGGGGCGACAACTCTGAAAACAACTTTTCTTTCTTTTTTTTTTTCCAATTGGGATGGTATTTATGTTAGAGGATGACTTTCTGTTATATTATTAGTGGTTGTCTTGATGTAAGGGGTACTTAAGCGGACGTGGCCTATCTAAAGATATGATATAATCAAGCTATTTAGTGTGTAGTGGATGGTACCATCGAGAAAGAATAGAAAGGTATATCTAGGCTCAACTCACTTTCTTCTTTTGTAGTTATTGTGATGTTTCCATGACTAACTTATAATTAGACTTCCTTGTTACTCTTTGATAAAGACACTTGAATCACTTACTCATGTTTCTTGGAAAAACTGTACGAGAGACCTCTAGGCTTGATAGGTATGGTATCGTTTCCTTATACAGTGGGGAAGAGTTTCAAGAGAAACTACTTTAGAATGCCTTAAAAATGATAATTTTGTAAAAACATGGCTAATTACAACAAGTCACTATTCATTTGATGCTTTAGCAAACACAAAATTCAAGTATAACAATGTTGTGGAGAAAGATCTTGAAACTGTGTACTCCTGGTGAAATAAATACTTACAAAAACCTCTTAGAATTGCCTTATTAACAAAAACTATTTACATATATATACAATAGGAAATCTTTAAAAAAAAATTCAAGAACAAGGGGGGGCTTTCCCATCTACTAAGGCCAATGCCTTGTCGGATTTCATGACCTGTAGAAAATCTTCTCTGGAAATGGGCTTATGATAAAATTTAAGTTGGTGTCCATTTACCACAAAGGAGACTTGTCCATCGTTAATTGTTTATTTTTACAGCTCCATTGGCATATACAGTGTCTACCTTGTAAGGGCCCAACCAATGGGTGGTAAGTTTTCCTTTGAAGGTTTTGAACTGGGAATCAAACAACAGGGCCCAATCACCAAGCTGGAAGTGTTTCTTTTTAATAAACTTGTCATGTCACTTGCTCCTCTGGTTTTGGACTAATATCATTCGTTGGATGGCATCTTTCCTGATTTCATCCAACTCATTCAACTATAGGGATCATTTCTTCTGAGCCTCATCCAAGTTCAATCCTAATTTTGCGGCAATACGAAAGGTCCTTACTTGGAATTCTATTGGTAAAAGTACTTGTTTCCCGTACACTAGCTCATAAGGGGTATGCCCAGTGGTATTTCTCCAGGTAGTTCGGTATGCCCACAAGGCCTCTGGGAGCCTATCATCCCAATCTCGGTGATGTAACTGAACAGTCTTGGTCAAGATGGATTCCAGAACTTTGTTTGTGGATTCTACCTGACCATTGGCTTGCGGGTGGTATGGAGAAGATTTACAATGTTTAATCCCATATTTCTCTGTTAACTCTTTCATCAGCTTGGAAGTGAATTGAGTGCCTTGGTCAGTAACAATTTCATGAGGGACACCAAAGCGAGTAAAGATGTCTTCATAGATGAATTCGACAATATACTTCTCTGTGGACCTAAATAGGGATTTTGCCTCTACCCATTTGGTGACATAGTTCGTACAAACCAAGATATAGTTCGTCCTATGAGACATGGGTGAAATTGGTCCTACAAAGTTGAGGGCCCATTTTTTGAAGGGTTCTATCATAACTTGGTCCTGTAAAGGAATTTCGTCAGCTGACATAGGTCTACCTATCCTTTGGAAACTATCACAACTTCTCACATACTTGGCATCATATTTGAAAATGCTAGGCCAATAGTAACCTAAATGTAACACCTTATATGATGTACGTTTGTCAGAGAAATGGCCACCACATGGTCCATCATGACAACTTCGTAGTATTTCAGGTACCTCGTCCTCTCAGACACATCTACGAATAATCAAATCAGGACCTATGCAAAAAAGATGATGATCAACCCAAGAGTAATTAGCACTCTGTGTAATAATTTTTCGCTTTTTATGAGGTGACAAATGAGACGGTAACTTCCTAGTGGCCAAATAGTTTTCCATATCTGCAAACCATGGGGTATTGATAGAAAGGGAAAAGAGGTGCTCATCTAGGAAACTATCATCTACAAGGATATCATCATCCTCATTCTTTATGTGGGAAAGAAATTCAGCTATTACATTATCCTTTCCAAGTTGGTCAAGCACAGTAATATTAAATTCTTGCAATAACAAGAGCCACCTAGTCACTCGGCCATTAGTTATAGGTTTTTCATGAGAAACCTAATGGCGGAATGATCATTGTGTACAAATACTTCATAACTTGTAATGTAATGACGAAACTTGTTAATAGCATGAACAACTGCCAAGAACTCTTTCTCGGTGACTGTGTAGTTTAACTCGGCAGGGGACAAGTTATTGCTTACAGAATAAATGACATAGGATTGTTTCTCTTCTTTATGCCCTAATACCCCTCCTATTGCGGTGTTGGAGGCATCAGTGGATATATGAAATGGGAGATTCCAACTGGGCCCTCTAAGAATTGGTGCCACAGACAGCTTGGCTTTCAGGGTTTCAAAGGAAGTTTGACAATGCTCAGTCCAAACAAAATCAACATCTTTTATCAATAATCCAAACATAGGTGCAACAATCTTTGTAAAATTTTCAATAAACCACCGGTAATATCCGACATGTCTAAGAAATATTCTCACCTCTTTCTGAGTCTTGGGAGGTGGAAGTCTAATAATGACCTCAATCTTTGCAGGATCAACTTTTATTCCTTTAGATGAAACATGATTTCCTAGAACCACTCCTTCAGTTAACAACATTTTTCATTTTTCATGACTTAGAGATAGGTTCATTTCCTAGCCTCTGATGAGGACTTTTTCTAAGTTGTCTAAGGCTTCCTAGTAAGTGTTTCCATAAACTATGAATTCATCCATGTATACCTCCACACAATCATGAATAAAATCGACAAATATCCCTAGTACTACTCGTTGAAATGTGGCAGGAGCATTACACAATCCAAATGGTAAGATCCTATAGGCATAGGTGCCCCAAGGACATGTAAAGGTAGTCTTTTCCTTGTCCTTGGGTGCTATAAGAATCGGTTTGTACCCATTGTATCCATCTAGAAAGGAGAAATACTTCTTTCCAGACAAGGTATCTAGAACTTGGTCAATGAAAGGGAGAGGAAAGTAGTCTTTCAGAGTGGCCTTATTGAGTTCCTGGAAATCAACACAAATTCTCCATTTCCTAGTCACTTTCTTTGGAACCACTACAAGCGGGGATACCCACTTACTATCGGAGATGGGATAGATAAATCCAACATTTAACAACTTTTGGATTTCCTCCTTGACTATGTCTTTGAGTGTTGGGTTCATCCTTCTCTGGGGTTTCCTAACATGTGTTACTTCTCCCTGGGTGTATATATGATGGATGCATGTGTCAAGGTGTATACCCTTAATGTAAGTGTATTCCCAGGCAAATGCTCCTGATTGTTCTTTAAGGATATCTACTAACTGTTTCTATTGGTCTGTATCTAGCCCAGAGTTTATATGTAAAAATTTCCCTGGACTAATCTCATAGGGCGTAGTATAAGACATGGCAGACTCATCTATTTCAAAAATAAAAGATGTTGAAGAAAAAATGGATGGATCCAATTGTTCTTGAAATTCTTCCCCAAACATGTACTCAAATTGGGGAAAAGACTGTGGAAAATCCACACATGTGATAGAAGAAATGAACTGGTTTAGCACATTTTCTGTTGTGTGCTCCTAAAGTGCCCTTGCATGGTCACTAGGCAATACGGGTTCTTCTCAGTCTTCATTCTCTTATGGACATTCAAGCCACCATATATTCTCCATAATAGGTTGAGCTGGAGGGTAAATGGTGAGCTTCTGGATAGAGAGACCATTCGAGATGGTCATTTCTCCTTCTCTACAGCTAATAAATGCACTGGTTGTGGCTAGCCAAGGTCTTCCCAAAATAACGGGATGGCCTCTGGTAGGATCCTTTGAATGAATGACAAGAAAATATATGGGGTACTCCCATGAGGTTAAATTAACCATGACATCATCTAAAATTCATTTAGGTATAACCCTAGTCTTATCTGCTAATTCCAAAGTGGTTGGGGTAGGCCAAAGAAGAGGTTGTAACTGTAATTGTTCCAAGGTAGTAGCAGTCATAACATTGATGGATGCCCCTAGGTCTATGAGAGTGTTTCTAATGGAGACCTCATTAATGGTTATGGTCACTACAGGGTTTCCTGGATTCCCATATTTTTCTAGCTTTGGTTGCTCTGATATGTACTCAGAGAGTCCTCCTACCAAGTGTATTGTAGGAGGGTCCTTTTGATTCCTACCTAGCTTCTTGATACACAATTCTTTGACTACCTTACTGTAGATTGGAATGTCTTTAATATCTTGAAGCAAGGGAATCTTGACACAAATATTTTTCAATTCATTCAAAATGTCAAATTCCGGTCGAGTGGTAGGATTCTCGATTACCAATCAGTCTGGATAAGGAGGGACCTTCATAATTTGTGAAGGTTCATTTTGGGGAAGCTTGGGTTCTTGATTCTTTGGGATAATAACATCTTCCCACCTAGTGTCATCTGTGGTTTGTTGGGTGGCTTCTTCTTCTTCTTCTTCCTGGATGACTACTGAAGGTCTCTACCTATCTAGAACTTTTCCCGATCTTAGTTGAATTTCCTGTAATGGAACAGGAGTAATGACATATGTTGGGAAGGCCTGCATATCAACATTGTTAAGAGGTTGAGAGGGATTATTATTGGGATTCGACACTGGCTGTGCCGGTAATAGTGTCAGTTTTGGGGAGCTTGCATTTTGAAATTGTAATAGTTGTTGTTGTGGGATAGGAGGTAAAGGTGGTGGAACAAAACCTGGCAGAAGCTGCAGAGTGTTTGATGAGAACTGAAGATAAGGATGGTTGTACATAGGGATAGGTGGAGCTTGAGGGTTTCATTGGTTGTGTCCTCCCCTCCATCCTTGAATCCAGGGATGTTGGTACTGAGTAGACCAGTTTTTCCAACCTGGTGAGTTCCACTGTTGTTGTTGATAATAGGGTGGAACTTGGGACTGTAGATCAGGGTATGTGGGTTGATTCCTAGGTTGGCATGGCCTCCTAGGTGAATAAGAAGACTCCCAAGGGTCTCCACTCCTATAGATGGCTAATAAACCAGACAATGATGGACATTTTTTAGTCACATGGTCTTTTGTACAGAAGCCACAAACTGAAATGTTATCTAGTGGGCACTCCTTTGAGGAATGCTTCCTCCTACATCTTGGGCAATATATGCTCATTGCTGCATTTTCCTCCTCCTGTTTCTTTTTGAGTTTAAGGGTATCCAACTGGGAACCTATTGTGCTTAATATGTTAGTCTTAAAGTTTTCTAAAAGGTTCCCTATCTCTTCTCTCGTGATACCACCTGAAATAACTGGTTTTAAGCTTCTATTGTAAGGGTCTCGAACATTCTTTCATGTTTTGGCTCTACTCCTTGAGTATTTTTTACACATTTCACATATTTCAGCAAATGGTTTATGAGAAATATCACCTGATGCCATTAGGTTAAGAATCTATAAATATTCTTCTGAAATTCCCTTAAGGAAAAGAGCCATAACTGCATCCTCTGGGAGGTCATGGTATTTTGACTTCTGGGAGATATAACCAAATATTTCCATATAGTCTTCAAGGGTCTCATCTTCTAACTATTGGACTTTAAAGATGTCATTACTAGACTCTCTGGTCTTGCAGTATTCTTGGTACTTCTTAAGAAATATGTCTTTCATGGATTCCCGAGACCTAATACTGGATTCTCCCAACCCCATGAACCATCTTAATGCAGAGTCTTTGAGGGTGGCAGGAAAGAGTTTTAATTTCTGGGCATCTTGCACATAGTTGTAGCTCCTACACAAGATGTCAAATTCAAATAGGAAGGTGTCTGGATATTCACTATTTTTACCATAAAAGGTAGGCAGTGCTGAGAGAGGAATATTCTTCATGTTGACATTTGGAGTGGTGTCTAAAATTGGAAATCCAAAGGTAGTTTCAGTTTGGTTTCCAGTTTCTTCTTCCTCCCCATGTCTTACATTATTATGGTCCTCCTGATCACCCATATTGGCTTGGTTTCCAAAAAGAGAGTACCTAAGTGGTTTTATCTTTGAAGAGAACAAAGTTTCTCTTTGATGAAAAGGTCTTCCTACTGATTGGATGTTTGGGACTCTATTCGAGCCGGTTGAGATTATCGGTGCCAAAGTTTTTGTGTCAATTTGAGAGATAATTACATTGGTTGAGCTACCAAACAAAATATTCTCCTGTTCAAGGTCTATGATATCCTTAAAATTAGAGTCCCCTAGTGGTGGTGTAAAAGAAAAGGTTGTATTGTTTGGTTCTACGAAAGGATCAAGTGGTCTTGCCTCCTATCCTAGTATGATTGATGCTTCAATTTCTTGTTCTATAGTGCTCCTTGTGTTAGTCCCTTCAGAGACTATTTTAGCTCTTTGGGTTGATCTAGCTCCTATTTTTTGGTATTGGTTTGCGGATTTTATAAGCAGAACGTCCCTTCCCCCAAAGAGATTGGAAGGAACCTTGGTTGAAAGGTCTAATTTTCATTTAATGTATCTACCTTGTGGGTCTCTAGGCCTATTCATGAAAGAAAGCAAAAACAAAAAGAAAAAGCTACCATTTGATTCCTAGGTTTATTCATGAAAGCAAACAAAAAGAAAAACTATTATTAGGTTTGGGGGAACCTTCTATAGCAGATGCAGAGGTTCTTACCTTTCGTCTTAAAGTTCCCCTACCACCAAACTAATGATAAGGTCTAAGGATGATCTAATTCCTAATTACTTCTTACCTTAAGACAACTCCCCGGCAGTGGTGCCAAAATGTTAGGCAATTTATATGTACTAAAAAAGACACTAAACTACCCTCAATTAAATTGTCAACCTGGGGTAAGTAAACTTAGAGTTGTAGCAAAATATATGCCAAAGGTAAAAGGTTGGTAGGAGTATAGTCTAACTAAGGAAGACAACTATCTAAGGATAATCTACTCAAGAAAACCTATGTAATGAGAAAACCCTACTAAGCAACTTGAAACTAGGTAACCTAAGTACTTTTGGGCCAAGGATCGATGGATAGTTCCTAAGAAAGAAAATGAAAACTCTGTGTAAAGGAAACTAGTTTAACAATAAGCAAAAGAAAACTACTAAGCATAATAAGCAAATGACAAAAGCAAACTTCTTTAACTTGCCAACCTACATTCAATGAGCAACTACCCTATGAAAGAAAATAAATAAGCAAGTAAGCAAAAGAACCTATCTAACCTATTAAAGCAAATAGACAAGTAAGCAAAGACACCTAACTAACCTACTAAAGCAAAAGACAAGCAAAGGCAACTAACTAAACTATGAAAGCAAATAGACAATTAAGCAAAGAATTCTCATTGAAAAACTATCTAGCCTAAGATGCAAGTGAACTAAATGCCTAGTGAAAAACTATTTCTAATGCATGAAAGGAAATCTAAATGCTCAATGCAATGCATGAAAGGAAATCTAGTCTATTGAAAGCAAGAAAGACTACCAACTAAACTTATGAAAACAAGAAACTATCTCTTCTAATCTACGAAAGCAAGAAACTATCTTTAATCTATGAAACACTCAAATGTAATGATGGTGGTTGTGTGAATGCCTTCGGTGGTGACGGACGATATCTCGATGACACTTGACAACAAAGGACAGTTCTAATGGTATAAGCTCAATACTAATTTCAATGGCAAAATTAAAGGTGTGAAGTAAACAATCCAATGAAAACTTAGCCATGATAAAAGTAATGTTAAATACCCTGCATATTCATGTATAAACCATCAACAATATAACGAGATCATCATTATTTAACTAAGAAATTTAATTGCATTTTAATCTATGAAAGGAAATTGCATAAAAGAAAACTATTCTATGTCTACTTTAATCATTCAAACTATGATAAGAAAATGACTAAAAACAAAGATTAAAAGCATGATATTAAAAAGTGAATTGACAATTACATTAACCAATACTAAGTAAATGAAATACATGTAAACTAAGATAAGCAAGCTATGATTCAAAAACTGGAAGTAAATCTATCCATCCATCAAAATCCCTATCAAAGGAAACCCAAATTAAAACTATGTTCTGTTCTAATTAAAAATTTGTCCTAAACTTGACTGTAAAATTATAAAAGAAAGAACAATTTAACATCTAACTGCATGCGGGGTTAGTATAGTGAGAGAGAGACTTGCAAGCCTTTTCTAATCTACAACATCAACACATACTATCCCATATCATCATCTAACCTGCAAAAGAGAAATAAAACAGTAAGCTACAACAAACTAATTAACACAATAAAAATATACATGTGCAGAAAATAAAAAGAGAGCAATTTAAATTGAGAAATGCAAAATAAAAATGAAGACAGTTACCAAATTGCTGGTGGGCCCCCCAGCAAGTCGTGTTCACTCTCTAAAAGAACACCACGAGCTTAGCAGGCAGAATTCACCATAAAAATACAAAAACGCAGTTCTGGCAATGTAAAAAATCAAAAACAAAGTACAACGAGTTTATCTCCAATATGATGGCTCTTCTACTTGCTTAACAATCTAATGACCATCGTGGTAGTATTTATAGGCTTACAAACCAAGTGGTCGACCACAGGAGGGTCGAACCACCTCTAAATTTGACAAAATACAATAAATGTGGCCATAACTAACAAAACAGAGGAAGCCAATAATCGCCCTCTTTGGACAACTGAAATCGAGTTGTCTTGAGATTAGTAGCTGGAGGGGGCGATGATAAACAAAACCCACATGCTCTATTTTTCCATCACTGGCCGCCAATACCATAACCGCCAACTCGCCTTGCGTTTTTGTGCAATACTTGGTACCGAAACGAGTGTCAGATAGGGTACCGGAACGAGTGCTGGATCAAGTGCCGGATCAAGAAACATGGTGCGTTTTTCCATGTAACATCATAAAAACATGAATTAACTCTTGGAAGCATACAAACATGATAAATTAAACTTGATTTAATCATAAAACACGAATTACACGTACCTTATGCCGATTATACCATTTTATCATAAAATTCTTAAAAAAGCTCCTTTGAAAGATGAAAAATGCATATGTACATATGGCAAAAAGTGTATAATAACGTCATGAAAATGATCATATCTTAGGACCATCAGGTATGCAATGATATTGGCAAGTCATAAGTGTATTGGCAATGCATATTGGTATTGGTATGCATATCATTGCCAATGCATACCATTGCCATGCAATGGTATAGGTATTGGTATGCAATGGCATGGTATTGGTATGCAATGGCATGGTATTGGTATGCAATGGTATGGTATTTGTATGGTATTGGTATTGGTACTGGTACTGGTATTGTTATTGGTATTGGTATGGTATTGGTATTTGTATTGGTATTTGTAATGGTATTTGTATTTGTATTGGTATGGTATTGGTATTGGTATTGGTATGGTATTGGTATTGGTATTTGTATGGTATGGTATGGTATTGGTATTGGTATGGCATCATATTGGTATTGGTGTTGGCATGGTATTGGTATGCATATCATTGCCAATGCATACCATTGTCATGCAATGGTATGCAATGGTATTGGTATTGGTATGCAATGGTACAATATTGGTATGGTATTGGTATTGTTATTGGTATGCAATAGTATGGTATTGGTATTGGTATTGCTATGCAATAGTATGGTATTGGTATTGGTATTGCTATGTTATTGGTATGGTATGGTATAATATCATATTAGTATGGTATTGGTATGGTATGGTATGGTATTGGTATGGTATCGGTATTGGTATTGGTATGGTATGGTATTGGTATTGGTATCGATATGCAATGGTATTGGTATTGGTATGCAATGGTATTGGTTGTATTGGTATACAATGGTATTGGCAATGGTATTGGTATTGGTATTGGTATTGGCAAAGCATAAGGGTATTGGCAATGCATATTGGTATTGGTTTTTGTTTTGGTATTGGTATTGGTAATGTGCATTGGTATTGGTATGGTATAGTATAGTATTTGTATGTTGTTGGTATTGGTATTGGTATTGGTATGCAATGGTATGGTATTGGTATTGGTATTGGTATGGTATGGGATTGGTATTGGTATTGGTACAACATGGAATGGTATTCAATGGGATTGGTATTGATATGCAATGGTATTGGTATGGTATGGTATGGTATGGTATGGTATGGTATGGTATTGGTATTGGTATTTGTATTGGCAATGCATATTGGTATTGGTGTTGGTATTGGCAATGCAATGGTATTGGCAATGGTATTGGTATTGGTATTGGTATGGTATGGTATGGTATTGGTATTGGTATGGTATTGGTATGCATATCATTACCAATGCATACCATTTCCATGCAATGGTATGCAATGGTATTGGTATTGGTATTGCTATGCATACAATTTCCATGCAATGGTATGGTATTGGTAGGTATTGGTATGGTATTGATGTTTGATCCCAAGCTAATTTTGACTTGTGGCCCTATTTTCCCTAACTTATTAGATGATAATGGATTTGATTGGTGTGCTAAAAATTATTGTCATTGTTGTGTAACAGGATCCAGAGGAGACCATGGAAAGAGGACGTGGACGACATAGACCTACTAATTCGCATAGAGGAAAGTGGGTGGAAGAGGATATGACAATGAAATCTGCAGATACAATAAAGGTAAGAATATAAATCAACCTCAACCAAAGGAGGAAGGTCTTAATGAATTCACAAATGCTACAACGTAGAAGAGATAAAGCCATTTTTTTCCATATGGCCTTTGAGCTCAAACTTATTGGTGGAAAATGCACAAGAATGGTGATTAAATGTGCTTCTACGATCAAGGGAAAAGTTTGAAAATTAGGATGGCCATGTGGGATAGGGATGTTGGATACTTTTCTTGTTGAAATTTTGGCTCGATGTATATACCTAGGGTCATAAAATTGTTTTTTTTCAACTCCAAAACATGATTTCAATATGTCAAAAATGTGACTAAGGTGAGGTTTTTTGTTGCATAACAAATTCGTTGAAATGATATAATTGGTGTACTAAACATTATTGACTATGTTGTGTATTACAGGAGCCAGATGAAGCCATGGAAATATATCATGTCATATCAAATGAGGACACAATGGATGACGCAAGACATCAGGTACTCTAATTTTGACTTAACTTAGGAAAAATTAATTTGATGGCATTTTGTGAAACGTCCATGTTTTTCATGAAATTATTAAATTTTATAGTGTGTTATCCAATCTTGTCAGAAATTAATGCATGTTGTTGATTATCTTAGATGTCTATTGGAGAAAATGTAGAGCTTGAGCATTCAACTAACAAAAGAAAAAGATATGTACGTGGACATGGACCTAAAACTATCAAATCATGTAGAGGACAGTGGGTGGAAGAGGATATGAAAATGGATACTATGGACACAACAAATGATTTCACCGAACAAGAGGTTGGTCTAGAATATAGAACATGGGATGAATACTTTGAGAAAATTGTTGTTTGTGGATGTTATGTATGTCGTGGAAAGAAACAATTCAAACGAGTGATTATACAAAGACATTACATAGATGATGAGCTTCTAGTGGGTAGTATGCCTCCTACAATTGATTCAAATCCAATTGGAATTGTGGTAAGGAATTTTCCAATTTGATATAAATAATATGTATACTTTTAAACATTGTTTTATATTATTTAAATAATTAATTTTTTTCTTAATGAATACTTGCAGGATAAAGTTCTTGGTTTAAAGTTTCCTGGATCACCGAATTCTATCCTAGAGGGCAATGATCATTTATCAGATGATACATCTAACAAAAATATGTGCACATATACCAGCTCTGAATATGAGGATTTGATTAAAACAAGTAACAAAACAAGAACCGCTTTAAAGATGCATAATTTTCTTAAAGACAAGGGGAAGGTGGACTAAATACCCTATGAGAATGGATGTGATGGAGATGATGACTTGCCCCTGAGTTTGAGATCAATTTACAAAGAGACATTTGATCGTCGATTATATTGTGCTTGGCCCAGTGATCAACAACTACCTAGAGTGTATGAGGTGTTTCAATTTTGGGGATACATCTACATGATACAACCCTCCAATATTCATGGAGAAAATCTAGGCCTATTTATTGTCCAAAATGTCCATGTGGGATCTAAAAACAGAAACAATTCACAACAAACCATTAGGAGATTAATGCCATATTATGGTCCATCATATTACAATGGTGAATGGAAAAGGCTAGCATAATATAAGCCTAACATGTCAGCAGATGGTCTAAATTCAAATATGTATACACATCATCTCCAATTGGAAAGTGGAAAAGAAATCAATAAAGGTCATCTTATGTATATAGATGGACGTGCATACACACACAAAAATATTTCAGGTTTTATAAATAGTAGTAAGGGAAGGGACCCTAATGTAAGACCAAATTGTCAATTTGTTGAAGTTATAAATGCTAAATATGGAGATCTGGAAAGAGAGGTTGATAGATTCATAATGGTTGAGGCTATTATGGACCTTACCATTGGGGATGAGTTATTGATTAATTACCCCTTCTTAAAACACACTCTTGCACAAAAGAAAATGGAAGAACTAGGTTTCCCTAAGGATGTTTGTAAGGGCAGAAAACCAAAGAATAATCAATGAGTGTGAATTGACATTTTATACACTATGTTGTCAAAATTGTGTTTTATTTTAAATTATTGTATAAAATAAGTAGTATATAAAATAATATTCCGCTATTCGATTGATGTATATATGTTCATACATTCTATATTCTTATTGTTTAATACAATATATTTGATTATATTTCTTTGAAATTGATACAGTTATGATTTATCCAATTGTTTCCAAACATTAAATCATGCGTGTGTATGTTGATAGGTAGAAGACATTGATGATCCACCTCCTAATAACCAAGATCAAACTGGTTTATTGAGATTTGGACGGGATGATCCAAACCATCATTTAAACCATACCAGGGTGAAAAGAGCAACATTGAAGAGAATACTACCAGCTGATAAGTTTGAAGAGTTGATGAGATTAGCATACAATGATGACATGCCACATAGCTTTAATGATGATGATGATAGTTAAAATGCAGTGCATGAAGAATGATTGAATGAAATGCTTACAGATTTCTTTAGGGATGGAAACAATCCTGATGATAATGATCATATGGTTGGCAATAATGATGATAGTAGAGGTAATTACCACCAACGTAATCTTGATGATAACAACCCAAAAGACTCAATCAAGCAAGCTGCAAAGACACTCGTGTTCAGATAGGGTGCAAGTAGAACCTTAAAACTTGCATGCACATTGATATTATTAGAAATCAAATCACTATTTGGTTGGTCAGACAAAGGATTCACTACCCTACTGAAGTGAGTTGAAATGTATTTCTTACTTTGCATTGTCAATTGGTGTATGTAATTTGTAAACATTCATCAACTAAGTTTATATTTCTTTAATGGGATGTTATAAAACATATATTGTATATAAACAATAGTAGTGTATATTGACATATCAAACATGTTCATCATAAGTCAAACATTTAATTTATTTAATCTCTGGCAATCTTACAAGGAACTAAAAACTAAAATATTCCCTGAAGAGAATGTGTTGCCATCAACTTGCAGAGAAGCACGTTAGTTGTTTGATGAGTTGGGGATTGAATATAAACAAATTCATTCATGTAAAAATGATTTCATTTTATACATAGGTGAATATCAAAACAAGGTAGAATGTCATGTATGCAAAGAGAACAGAGATCATACAGATGTACAATGTCCTACAGTTCCAAAAAAGGTTTTACGTCACATGCCAATTATACCTAGACTTCAACGAATGTTTTTTTTCAAGTCACTTGCACAATTGATGGACTGGCATTCAAAGAACATGAGTAAATATGGATTCATGCAAATTTCGGCCGACTCCAAAGCAATGAAACACATAGAGGAAAAATGGCCAAGTAAATTCAAAGATGAACCACGTAGTATTAGGTGTGGTCTTGCAATTGATGGAGTGTGACCATTCTCTTTCCTCAGCTCAAATTATAGCGTTTGGCCATTCGGATTGATAGTATACAATATTCCCCATGGATGAGTGTTAGAAAGGAGCACCTTATGTTGACTCTCATTGTTCCAGGAAGACATCAAGTTAAAAATATGGATGTTTATATTGCGCCTTTTATTGATGAGATGAAACTACTATGGAAAGGCATAAGAATGTATGACATATCATGTCCTCCATCAAATAGGTCCTTCATGTTGTATGGTGTACTATTTTGGACTATTCATGATTTCCTAGGACTTGGTGTCTGTTCTGGTAAGACAAAATATTTACGTATTCACACTCATAATTTATTTTCATCCCAACTTTCATACTCACTTTTATACTATTATTATAATTCTATTAACATTACTTATTGAATTGCAGGGATTCAAACAAAGGGGATATTTGCATGTCCAAGATGTGCAGATCAATTTCAAGGGAGGTATTCTAAAGATCTACATAAATTTATTTACGCAAACAACGGGGTTTTTCTACCAACAGATCATAAGTTTAGAAATCGTCTAAATAATTAATTTGATGAAAAAGTTGAAAATAGAGGCCCTCCCATGATTATGGGTCCAGGTGATTGAATTAAGAAGTATGAAGATGTTGAATTGAAAGATTGGGAGGATTTTTTTGATTGGGGTGATTCAATTGAAGAACCAAAACAAGGTGTAGTTAATATGCCAGAAGGAATGAAAAGGAAATCCATATTTTATGAGCTCCCTTACCAGAAGGATCTATTAATATATCACATATATCAAGTAAATATAAGGACACCTTTTCTTCAAGGAGAGATATTGCTCTTTCACGTACAAAATTTGATAGAAGACATTTGTGGCCAAACAGGGAAAATGAAATATAAGCTCCATGGATTTTGAAAAAAAAAGAGCTAGACCAACTAAAAAATTTCATCCGTTCAATAACGACACCTACTGTCTATGGGTCATCATTAGATAACTCTTTTACAGTTGATGGACATATCACAAGATTTAAAACACATGATTTTCATAATTTTCTGAAGGTATTATATATCATCATTTAAGTTTTACTGGTAACATTGATTTGGTACTAAATATATTTCCATATTTTGTTGTGTGAAAAATTACTAATGACCTTTGATGAATGTGTTTGATAGCATATCATGCCATTGGAAATTAGGGGGATTCATGTCTTATCGTTGACTTAAGGAATGCCATAATTCGATTGTCAACATTTACAAGGTATGTGGTATGAAATGTTCATGTGTGAGATATTATATTCCATTTTAATTTTTCACTAAAGGCTCATACTAATTTACTATTCTTATAATAGGTGGGTAACCTCCAAGGAGATCCATGAATGTGAAGTACCAAAATGGAAGAAGGAAATTGCAGAAATTGTATGTGTATTTGAGAAGGACCTCCCTACAAGTTTCATGGACCTACAAGTCCATTTTCTTATACACCTAGTCGATGACATTGAATTGGCGGGTGTCATATCAACGAGGTGGATGTTTTTCTTTGAGAGGTATATGAAAACTCTAAAAAGATATGTCCGACAAAAGGCACATCGAGAGGGTTGTATGGATGAAGGGTATGTATTGAATGAAGCATTTTTCTTCCTATGTGAATTCTTTGGTAACGATTTCGAAGATGGGCCACACTTATGGGATGAAGAATGAGCATCAGATATTATTGATGGACAAAAACCACAATCTAATGGTGTTCAAGTAGAAATTATTAAGTAAATTCATGATCATTAATGTGGTTGTTTCCCTTGAAATCGTTATTTTGCTCTATAATTTATTTATCAAATTAACTGAATAACATTTGGAGTTTGAAATAAACATGTTGACATGTAATAGGTGTAGATGAAAGTGCAATACTCAACAAGTTCATTATGTACCACATGGGATTTATGAACAAATGGATTGATTTGTATGATAAAAAGAGAGAAGAAGTGTTAGAAGCAAGGAGACA
>ML786134.1:157217-219999 GCA_009831015.1 Picea engelmannii
CAATAAAGAAAATACTTTTCCCATCCTCTTTTTGGGGTATATTTGATTTTTTTGTTCTTTTTGATAATTTTTGAAAAAGAATAAAGGAATATTATGTTACAATGGAGGAACGAGTACTGCAAACATACAAGCTCAAGGCACAACTACAAGACTGATGTTCTGGTAAAATTATACTCGGGAAAAATATTCCTCCAGCCAACCAAAGGTGTTAAGACGTAGAAGAAAACTGTCACAAGGCTGGTGGATAAGGTATGCAAATGCGGTTGATAGAACACACAATGGTAACGTCCTTCGATGTAAGTTTAACGAGCCCAGAGAAGGTAAGATCGGTGTTTTTTCATATTTAGAGAGTCTGAAAAAGCATAAAAGGAGACTCCACTGGGGTACCTTTTTCGACAATAGTCTAGTCGGTTCGAAAAAGGGATAAACTAGCACCGATTAGACATCAATTCAAAACCATTTTAACGAGTGTGACAAGGACAAGATCACTCGACTATTTTTTCACTTTTAAGGAGTCTGAAAAAAGCTTAACTATGGACTCCGTCAGGAATATTATTCTGGAACAATTTAACGAGTGTGAAAGAATAAGGTCACTCAACGAACTTTTCAATTTTAGGGAGTATGAAAAGAGCTTAACTATGGACTCCATGGGGGTTTCTTTTTCGTAAATTTAGTCCCTCGGGCCCGAAAAAGGAATAAAATTATACCTGAGAGTACTCTTCTAAAGAATGGGAATTCGATAGAGTATACCTTTGTTCGTACAGTTGACCATCCGGACTGAAAAAGGGGTAAACTACCACTGGAAAGATGTGACTTCAAATTTCAGTTTAACGAGCGTGAAAGATCACAAGATCGCTCGACAATGTTTTCATTTTTAAAGGGTATGAAAAGGGCTTAAAAGGAGACCCGTTTAAGGAATGTTCTTCTGGACCAATTTAACGAGTGTGAAGAAACAAGGTCACTCGACAATCTTTTCATCTTTAAGGAGTTTGAAAAGGGCTTAAAGAAGACTCCATAATGGTTACTTTTCTCAGTTAATTCGGACGAGATCGAAAAGCATAAATGCAGTCTCGCCGGATGTTGCTTTCGGATCTCAAAGTGAGCTTGAAAAACAACAAAGTTAGCTCATGATAGACTCTTTGTGAGTCGATGCCTGGCATCTCCTCGGGGGAGCTGTATGCTCCGACGAAACATTGTCTATGATGCCAGGGGTTCTGGAGATATTGATAGGTATCATTTCAGAAATGGTTTCCATATTACCCTCAACATAGATCTTGTGTGTAGCTAAGGGATTAGTATGACAAGACCTATCTCTAGTCATAGTCACGGTGAATTCCCCTGCTTCGATTCGGCTTAACTTTGGGAGGAAATATGATCTGTGATGAAGATCGTCCCAAGGTTTTTCTAGACTAGTCATTGCTTCGATTACTGCTTCGTCAGAAGGCAAGAATAAGTCTAACGAATTGACGTTAGCGAGAGAACCTTGAGCCCAAATAGGCTCTAGAAGTGGATCTAACTCTTGTGCAGGAATCAGATCGGGGTTAGCTGAAGCTTGTTGGACTAAAGAGTACGCTACTTCAGCAGTCGACAATGGCATGGACATATCGGGGTGCCCTGTCTCATCCATCATGGCTGATGGGGAAGGAAGAATCCAAGGATCCTCAAAGTAAGTCATGTGGAACGATGAAACTTGAAAAATCGCAACCTTATGGTGATTAGATATAAACTTGACATCATCATGAGGAGGTGGGTAATCGAAGGTACCCATCAAGGACGGGCACAAAACAACTCCTACGTTAACAATACCTGGTTGAGGATTATCAATCATGGGAACCGTGGATTCCCCCAAAGATGGGTCAGGTCTAGAGAAAGAAAATTGATCGATGGTCACTATCCGACCTTCATGTAGAAACAACAAGACTTGGAAAACTGTAGCAACCATAGCTTGCATAGCATAGGTCCAACTCTGACCTAACAAGAGGTTATAGTCGAGGGGAGCATCAACTACCTCTACTTCAACACACACGGTCTTCCCTCCTAACTGCACAGGGAAAGAAGGAATGATGCCATGTGGTCGGAAAGAACGATCGTCGAAAGCAGAGAGGAGAGTAGGTGAGGGAGACAAAGTAGGTTGGCCAATGGCCTTCCAACATGATAACGACATAACGCATGTCGAGGCACCCTCATTGACCACCGTGCGGAAGATATTCCATGTAAAAGTTTTCATGGGATGAGCCACTACTATCTGAAACGCTACGTGGTAAGGCAGATGAGGTTTTAAGTCAGTTGTATCTAACACGATGTTACCCAGGTTACAAGTCTCAATAGAGCCTAAAGAAATTAACAAGGCTTTCCTCTGAGTAGGGTAGCTTTGGAGGACCTCCAAATCAGACATCGCACAAGGGGTTTGTGATACATTCTCCACCACATAGTTATTTTGCGTGGCTCTTGCGTTTGGGTTGTGAGAAGCTTTCTTAAATGCACCCTTTAGAATGCGTGTCATTGTTTCTCCCAACGTCTTCTCGATCTGTAGAGGAAGAGATGTGAGATCAGCTTCTTTACCCTTCTCATAAGCACTTGGTTTACTATAGTCATGCACTCTAGTCGTTATGAAAGCATCACCCCTAACCATATATACATTCGCGGATGAGGGCAGGTTTCTTGGCTGCCCCCTTTCAGCACTTGTAGAGGCTTGAGTTAAATTTTTCCCATGTTGAAAGGGATTAGTAAACACTTCTTGTTGTTGTTGTGTGACAAAATTTTGGGCCTCTGCAAGTCGAGGACAAAGATGGGTCGAGTGGTCTTCCGCACACAAGTTGCACGGATACCTCGCCTTCCATTTTTCCGTGGTGTCCCCGCCAGCATTATCAGTGGGTTTTTTTATCCCCCTTACCCTTCTTTCGTTGTTTTTTCTTCCCTTCAGGCTGTTGGGTGGCCTTGGGTTATTCGACTACACGGAGTGTACTTCCAATGTTTGGGTAGGAGGAGCAGCCAAAGCAGTAGTCTGGCTGGCCGCTGAGTGTTGTATAGATAACTATTGCAATTTCTTTGTCAATTGCTCAACGGGCTTGGTTTGTGATGAACCAACAATACCATCGGCATGTGGTCCAACTCTCTGTCTAGTTTTATCCATTATCGATTGTGGTGCATCCAGAAGGATGTTGTATAATAAACCAGACTGAGAATAGATGAGCTCAAACTGTTGAGCCCTCATGATGGCATCTTCTTCGGAGAAAACTCCTAAAGTCGCGACGTCTTTGGATAATTGTGGGACCAAAGACTTAAGGAACCACTCAAGCAGGAATGCTGGTGGGATTGATACTTTGATTAGACTCTTCTGGCGTCTCCACTCTCAGATATGATCAGATATATGGTCCGCTGTTGTCTGTTCGAAATTGGAAAGAAGCTCTGTGCCAGCATTGTATCTCACAGGTAACTGGAAATGGTTAAGGAAGGCCATCGCCAGTTCGCCAAAAGAAGAGTATCTTGAGCGTTCGATCTCGATGTACCATTTCGCGACACTCCCGATAAGAGTACGTTGAAACAATCGCAACTGTACAGAGTCATCTTTCAATGAGTTATATGAACACCAAAGATGGAAGGTAGTCACATGATCACCTGGATCTTCATTAGGCTTGGCCTCAAACTTTGGAATGTCTGAAGGAAACTTCGTTGGCATAGGAGGCCAACGTGGATCGTGAAAAATAGGATCATTTAATAACCTTGTCAAATATGGCAAGTGTAAAGTTTCCAGGAATGGTAGTTTGGGTTGCTACTGATAACCTGGGAAAAAGGGTCCTGGAGTTTGACTGGCACCAGGTTGCCAGGAAAAGTTTGGCTGCTGGCCTGGATTCTGGTAGAAACCATGGCCCTGACCAGCGTAAGTATTTTTCATCTGTGGAGACATCATCGGCTGATTCCCCATAAAGGACATAGGGTGTTGGGCATGCATCGTGTTTGAAGGACTTTGGGAAGGATTACTCCATGTCGGTCCTGATGGGAGAGGCATAGTAGTCTGTCCAGGGTTCCATTGACTGTGGAAAGAATTACCCCAGAACGACATTCCAGAGGAGGGAACGGATCCTTGTCCTGAGTTCCAAGGTCCTGCTATATGTTACCCCTGCGCAGGAATAGTACCCTGCGCAGGAATAGTACCCTGCGCAGGAGTAGACTGTCCAAAAATGGGAGTGCCCCCAGACGAGAAAGTGGTGGATGTGAAAGTGTTGTTACCAAACGTCCCGTTCCAAACAAATGGTGACGAACCTACCGACATAGTGTGCACAGGTGTTCCTTGACTCCCGGCTCCAAATAAACTAGTGTGTGCAGGCTACCCGACAGACTACTGATGCAGACCACCAAGCGAAGGGGACGAAGGAGGGATATGACCTCCAGCGTAAGGAAAAGCATTAAAAGGGACAAGAGTGCCCCCAAGTTGACCTTGCAGAGGAGCGTTAGAGCTCCCTGCCCCCAAACCCAAAGTCTGTAAAGTGGAGTAAGTGAGTGCAGGACTTGTACCCGAACTAGGCATACCGTATGAGAATGGAGGGCATGTCGCACTAGGTGTGAAGGGAGTTGTGGTCGCCGCCATAGACAGGATCGGTCCACTATGCGACATAGTTGCAGCTGAGACCATGGTGGCTCAGACCGACGATGGTAAGTTAGGAGATGCTTCTCTTGTTGTAGCAACTGTGGTGGGAATGGAAGAATTCCCAGAAGAAGTAACAACGTTTGTGTCCATAGCTGTGTGAGGCACTGACAGGATTTCGTAAAATTGGATTGGTACAATAACCGGTGGCCAGGTATCAATGGTTGGGGTTTCAACTGAGCCAATATTGGCGGTTGATTCCTCTGGGATTTGTTCGGGCACAAAGGTTTGTAACCCGGTCGCTTCGAAAGACCCTTGTTGGTCTAGCTTCTGCCTCAATGGTGGTGGGGGTGGCTCCAGTGTAACCGGCGGCAGGCCCAGAAGCCTTCGTGACCGACGGAGCTTGGGATCCTCCATTGTGTGAGAAGATCCAAGACACACTAAGGTATTCTACATGTTAAAAAGTAACACACACTAAAAAGAATCCCCTAAAAGATAAGACAAGCAATCACTAAACTAGTTGGAAGAACAGTTACAACAACCAACACTAGAGCAACTTACCGGTGCAAGTGCAACTTTAAAACGGAAGCACCCTCCGGGTATACTCTGCAAAGCATGGCCCAATGTCTGTCCTAGGTACCGCGGTATACCCCCACAGTCACCCGTGTATGTCCCTAACAAAGATTGGCAACTAGGTTGCCAGCACGTGAACAATCACCAGGCGGGTACAGTCAAAAGTTGGGTAGACCACAATGAGCAGGGTATCAAGATTGAAACCTGTCAAGGGTATCGAGAGAAAATGGTCCGGAAGAAAACTAAGGACCTCGAACGGATTCGAGACCCACGAAGCCCCGTGGCAAATGCAAACGACGGAATCCCAAAACAAGCCCTCGATATGTGTTCTCCACTACGATTGGTCCGACTTTGGAGGGGTTATCTCCGCTACCTTTCCGCACACGACCTCGTGTTTATCCATTTTGTTAGAGGGGGTCCCAGATAACTTCCATGAAACTAGACTTCTACACTCCCTATCAAAGACTCTAATGTTTGGTTTTGAATGGCCTTGGAGAGTTTCCTCTCCAACCTAATCCAAGGCCCTAGTCCTAAACTAGTTTGTGAACCCTACAAAGAAAAAGTCTAATAGATTTTAACTTAGCGTTTCTTTTAAGGATTTTTCTTACATCAAGGGGTATGAAGGTGAAACTGATGGTGTGTAAAGACGAAAGAAAAAATGAATTAAAAAAAAAAAAAAACTGGAAACAAAAGACTTTTACTAAATGCAAAATTTTCAGCAACTTTTCACAAAGAAAGATTTCTTTTTCTTTTCAATTTTTCTAAGATTTTATGCAGCAAACATAAAGGAATTTCGCTCGACTACGAGCTACTTATGCTCTAAATGAACTGCAAAAACTTATGAACCAAAAGACTTCTCCCTATCTAGTGATGTAGAAACACACTCTTCAAACAAAGAAGAAAATGAAAAGAGATTTTTTATTTATTTATTTAAGTGCTAATAAAGCAACAAAGGGAAAATACCGACAAGCACAAAACCAAGAAAGACAAATTCTGGATTAAAGCGCAGATCACAAAGAATCAGAGTAAAGGCAGACAATGGAAATAAAGAAAACAAAGACTCTTACGCTTGCCTAAAAACCATAAAGAAAAATATTTTTTTTTATATTTTCTGTTCAACTATCAACTGAGAAAATGCAGGCTAAGGGTAAGTTGACCTAACCTAATGACTGTTCAACCCTTAGACTCAAAGACATGAGAGGAATACTTCTCATCAAAGGAGGGGATGACTGCCCCACCTTGAACAAAAAATAGCTTGTCAAGCACGCTACTATCACTAAAACAACACACGTGCAAACACGTGTTGAGCTGAAACAAGACGTGTGTACATGCGGGCTGACCTTGTACAGGCCGTGTGTATTTATAACCTCTAAGACAAAGATAAAAAAAAGAAATCCATACCAGGAAGAGGCCTCTGGTATTGACAACTAGGGTCCCTTGAAGGATTGGATTCTTTTTCTAATAGAAAAGAAAAAATAATGCAAGGAACAATAAGGCGAAAAAAGCAATCTGAGACAGGACTGTGAACCAACAAGACCCAGACAGGATTCGAGAAAACACCCTGAGAATGTATAATTCTGACAAGGAAGAGGTGGACTGCCTCTCAAGTTCTTCAAACTCCTACACGCTACTGCTATCCCTACAGCTAGCGTTCACACGTAGGTTGTAAGAGGATAGGGCGCGGGCACACGCGTGCAGGCCTTCTGCAGGCCGTGTGTACCTCTGTGTGTCCCGACAACTACCGTCAAGAAACAGTCAGGGAAAACTAGTATAAAGAACCAGGCTCCCTGCTAGCTCAGACCTCAGAAAAAGACAGACAAAGGAACAAAAAATCTAATCTTTTAAACTACCCAAAAAACTCAACTAAATCCGGAAACCCTAAAGAGTATCTTCCCCAGTATGGTCGCCAACTCTGTTGTTGGTAAAAATACCCTACAGACTAGAAAACTAGGGTCAGACTTGCATGCAGATTTTGACCGAAAATAAATTACTTTTTAACCTACCACCCAAGATAAAAACCCCTCTTTCACAGTAAATGCATGAAGAGAACCACTAACCTTTTTACCAGCGTTCGATGTAGATCCTTCGTTGTTCTTTGACCACTTGCTTGCACTGCTCCTTCCACAGATAACCTGCAATCAATACAAATAGCAACTATGCATGCATGCTACTTCTCTACTCAAGGGTTAGAAATCAAGCATAAATTCATCAAATTATATATAACTCATGCATTGGGACGGGAAAAGTATTCTTTTTATTAATGAAAACGAATCAACTTACAATCAAAGCTAAGACCGACCACCACTCCTTGAACCTGATCCTGGGCTCCTCCTCTTCTGTCCTCCAACTGCTTTGCGTTAAATCTCCTTTGGCTTGAGGAAAGGCTAAAGGGTTGGGACAATGGATTATGTAAATGGGCAGAGTTTCTTCGCTTTATTTTTTCCTCTTCCAAATGGTACCCCTACCCCTTCTTTTATAGGTTAGAAGGAGCTAGGGTTTTGGACGAACCCTTGGCCATGCATGGCCGAGAGTTTCAGTTAATTGACCCATAGATTTTTGTTCCGTCGGCAACTTTCCTCTTTTCGTGCTTTGTTAGGTACACGCGGGTTGTAGTGAGCCAGCCAACGTGTACACGCATGTAGTAATGGGTTAGGGCGCGTGGGCCTTGACCCAAGAGGATTTCCAAAGAGTTGTTCAGCAGATGTTTTGGCAATGAAGGGATATGAGTTGGCCTGATGCCAGGTAAGCATGTGTAGTGAAATTTAGGGTTATAACAGTGACCTAGGCCCTAGTGCATCTTCCTCCTTCTCTAGCTCAGAAGGACAAATTTAGATGGCTAGATTGGGCAAGTAAATCTATGGCTGAAGACAAGAGAGTTACATGTTGAGGTGTTGCTAAAGCAAGGCCTAAACAATGAAACCCTAGGGGAGAAAGGCTCACTAAACTATAGGTGACCTAGGCCTTAGTGATTTCCCCTCCTTCTTCAGCTCATTGACAAGAATAAAACGACTATGCTAGAAGAATAGGGTTAGAGTGTTGCTATGGCAAGGCTCTATCCAACTTCAGCAAAGCCAAATGGCTCTTAGACTTGGTAGGGACACGAGACAAGGACCTTAGCATGTGCTTGTCACCTAGGGTTTTAACTCAACAAATTATAATAACAAATGCAAGAAAATAACACTACAACCATTCAATCAAGAAGTTTTGCAGAAATTCACTTACAATTAACCAAGAAATCAATAACCATACCCTAGTTGTAAACCTTCCACCAAGAGAAATGCCAAAAATAGCCAAAACAAGCTTCCTTCAACAAGTGTGCCTTACAATTTCAGTCAAAACCCTAAAATAGGGTGCAAATTTCAGACCTTACCAAGCGGTGAGTGAAAGATGATGATAAAATGAGAGTGAAAACCCTCAATAGTGTATCAATGACCTAATTTCACTTTTAGGTCATAAAAAGGCCGACAAGGCCAAAATACTAAAAATCATATTGTTTTACATTAAATGCTTAAAAATAAACCCTAATCAAGCTAAAGAGAGACTTCATTCCCCTTTAAGGGTGACGTTATCCCCTTCTAGGGAAAATGAAGCATCCTGTAGCAAAACGTTATCCCTCCTTGGGCTTCTCCAACCTGCCACACATGCCAATACTACCCCAACTATCTCCCAAAACATCGATGTTGCTAGGTGATGTCATGGTCATGAAGGGTGACGTCCTGGGACTTCCAAGGCCAACGTTCCACTGAAAAGGGGACAATCCCCCTAGGTCAAGCTCTGTTAGGGTGCCTCTCGTGCAATGTCCTCCTCTTCTCCGATGAAAAACCTCTGATCCATATATGTCATGTATTTTCCCCCCGATGGGGTCTCAACATCCATCTGGTGGGCTCTTCAGCCCCATGGAGGTCCGAACTGATCATCTCCCCATGTGTACCGATCCAAAATGGTACCTGTCTGTCGGGCATGATCCTGCACATCAATAGCTATGCCCTCCATGGGCTCATAAGTCATAGGGATCATAGAAATGCCAATCACATCTCATCATCAATATTATTAAACATGTGCATAAAATATTTAATACCTCAGTTAAAATCTCAAAGACATTATACAAGCCTGCAATACAGGTTTGGGGAAAATGACAAGGCGTCCTATTGGGCTAGTATCCACTGGAAGAGGAAAGTTTATGGAAGAGACCTCATCTGAGCCATGTAAGTGGGTGATGTGGGAAAGGGATGTCCAAGCAAGTGGGTGTAGTGAGAGCAAAGGATGCAAAGAATTACTTGTGGGTGCCTTTGGAGAAGGCGAGCTGCACCTGTCTTGGATGCAAATTTTTCCAAGCCCATTCATTGCCTTTTATTCTTTATTTTACTCTTTTATTATTTTATTGTCTTTTTTCTTCAAGAGGCTAATCAGGGGACATTTCCCTAGCGTGGTGACCAGTGGTGACAGTGTTAACCAAAAGTACTTTCATGAAAATGAGAAGGTTGGCTCATGATGAGACCCCCTTTCCCTTGGCCATGCAACCAAAAGTCACTACCCTGGTGTGGTAACCAGCTGGTGGTAATTTCATACTGCTAGGTACCCATGGACCTAATAGGATGGCTCGTGATGAGACCCCCTATCCTCTGACTAGGTCTTGTTTTATTATTTTTACGGGTCCCTCTTGTTTCTTGCTGAGAAGCCTTTTATTGCTTTCTCGGGGATCCTTGGGTGAATCATCTCAAGAGTCTTACTCTTATGATCATTGATTTTTCAACCACATGGATTCTTTTTTAATGTTTTGAGGATACAAACACTTCCATGATTTTAATTACTCTTGATAAATCTAATAAGATTTTTGAATTGATGTTTCATAGATGCGTGGATTTGAACTAGGTATTGATATTTTGGTACCTTTGCATCATTTAGTTATCCATGGTTGGCTTAGCAAAAATGTAGCAATTTTTATCACCCCTATTGACTTCAACCTTCTTTTTAGGTGCAATTATGTATGGTATGGTATGGAATTGGTATTGGTATTGGTATTGATATTGGTATGGTATGGTATAGTATGATATTGGTATTGGTATGGTATTCATATTCGTATTGATATGGTATTGGTATTGGTATTGGTATTGGTATTGGAAGTCTATTATGCTACTCAGTTTGGATTTAAACTAGGTATTGATATTTGAAGCATCTCAAGAGTCTTACTTTCTACACCTCAAGAGTAAGTGGTATCTTTCTCTTCAAACCATTATCAATATATCAACCACAAGCCTCAAACCATTATCAATCTTCGTATGGTATTGGTATTGGTATTGGTATGATATTGGTATGCATATCATTGCCAATGCATACCATTGCCATGAAATGGTATGCAATGGTATTGTTATTGGTATGCAATGGTATTGGTATGGTATGGTATGGCATGGTATTGGTATTGGTTTTGGTATTGGTATGGTATAGTATGGTATTGATATTGGTATGGTATGGTATGGTATAGTATGGTATGGTATGGTATAGTATGGTATTGGTATGGTATTGTTACTGGTATTGGTATTGGTATTGTATTGGTATGGCATAGTATTGGTATGGTATTGGTGATGGGCATGATGGGCATATTGGTGATGGGCATGTTGGTATGGTATTGGTATTGGTATTGATATGGTATTGGTATGCATATCATTGCCAATGAATACCATTTCCATGCAATGGTATGGTATTGGTATTGGTATTGGCAATGCATAATGGTAATGGTGTTGGTATTGGAAATACAATGGTATTGATATTGGTATTGGTAATGGTATTGGAATTGGTATGGTATGGTATGGTATTGGTATTGGTATGGTATTGGTATGGTATGGTATTGGTATTGGTATGCATATCATTGCCAATTCATACCATTTCCATGCAATGGTATTGGTATTGGTATGGTATGGTATTGGTACTAGTATTGGTATTGGTATTGGTATGCAATGATATGGTATTGGTATTGGTATTGGTATGCAATGATATGGTATTGGTATTGGTATTGGTATTGGTATGGTATTGGTGTTTGATCCCAAGCTAGTTTTGACTTGTGGCTCTATTTTCCCTAACTTATTAGATGATAATGGATTTTATTGGTGTGCTAAAAATTATTGTCATTTTTTGTGTAACAGGATCCAGAGGAAACCATGGAAAGAGGACGTGGACGGTGTAGACCTACTAAATCACAGAGAGGAAAGTGGGTGGAAGAGGATATGACAACGAAATATGCAGATAAAATAAAGGTAAGAATAAAAAACAACCTTAACCAAAAGAGGAAGGTCTTTATGAATTCACAAATGCTACAACATAGAAGAGATAAAGTCTTTTTTTTCCATATGACCTTTGAGCTCAAACTTATTGGTGGAAAATGAACAATAATGGTGATTAAATGTGATTCTATGTTCAAGGGAAAAGTTTGAAAATTAGGATGGCCATGTGGGATAGGGATGTTGGATACTTTTCTTTTTGAAATTTTATCTTGATGTAAATAACTAGGGTCATAAAAAAAAATCAACTCCAAAACATGATATCAATATGTCAAAAATGTGACTAAGGTGAGGTTTTTTGTTGCATAGCAAATTCGTTGAAATAATATAATTGGTGTACTAAACATTATTGACTATGTTGTGTATTACAAGAGCCAGATGAGGCCATGGAAACAAATCGTGTCATATCAAATGAGGACACAATGGATGACGCAGGACATCAGGTACTTTAATTTTGACTTAACTTATGAAAAATTAATCTGATGGCATTTTATGAAACGTCCATGTTTTTTCACGAAATTATTAAATTTTATAGTGTATTATCCAATCTTGTCAGAAATTAATGCATGTTGTTGATTATTTTAGATGGAGATTGGAGAAAATGTAGAGCTTGAGCATTCAACTAGCAAAAGAAAAATATATGTACGTGGACATGGACCTAAAAATATTAAATCGCGTAGAGGACAGTGGGTGGAAGAGGATATGACAATGGATCCTACAGACACAACAAATGATTGCACTTAACAAGAGGTTGGTCTGGAATATAATACATGGGGGATGAATACTTTGAGAAAATTGTTGTTTGTGGATGTTTTGTATGTCGTTGAAAGAAACAATTCAAACGAGCAATTGTACAAAGCCATTACATAGATGATGAGCTTCTAATGGGTAGTATGCCTCCTGCAATCAATTCAAATCTAATTGGAATTGTGGTAAGGAATTTTCCAATTTGATATAAATAATATGTATACTTCTTTTAAACATTGTTTTATATTATTTAAATAATTAATTTTTTTCTTAATGAATACTTGCAGGATAAAGTTCTTGGTTTAAAGTTTCTTGGATCACTGAATTCTATCCTAGAGGGCGATGATCATTTATCACATGATACATCTAACAAAAATATGTGCACATATACCAGCTCCAAAGATGAGGATTTGATGAAAACAAGAACCACTTTAAAGATGTATTATTTTCTTAAAGACAAGGGGAAGGTTGACTACATACCCTATGAAAATGAATGTGATGGAGATGATGAATTTCCCCTGAGTTTGAGATCAATTTACAAAGAGACATTTGATTGTCGATTATAATGTGCTTGGCCCAGTGATCAACAACTACCTAGAGTGTATGCGGTGTTTCAATTTTGGGGATACAACTACATGATACGACCCTCCAATATTCATTGAGAAAATTTGGGCCTCTTTATTGTCCAAAATGTCCATGTGGGATCTAAAAATAGAAACAATTCCCAACAAACCACTAGGAGATTAATGCCATATTATGGTCCATCATATTACAGTGGTGAATGGAAAAGGCTAGCAGAATATAAGCCTAGCATGTCAACATATGGTCTAAATTCAAATATGTATACACATCATCTCCAATTGGAAAGTGGAAAAGAAATTAATAGAGGTCATCTTATGTATATAGATGGACGTGCATACACACACAAAAATATTTCAGGTTTTATAAATAGTAGTAAGGGAAGGGACCCTAATGTAAGACCAAATTGTCAATTTGTTGAAGTTATAAATGATAAAGATGGAGATATGGAAAGAGAGGTTGATAGATTGATAATGGTTGAGGTTATTATAGACCTTACCATTGGGAATGAGTTATTGATTAATTACCTCTTCTTAAACTGCACTCCTGTACGAAAGAAGAGGGAAGAACTAGGTCTCCCTAAGGATGTTCGTAAGGGAAGAAAACCAAAGAAGATCAATGAGTGTGGATTGACATTTTATAAACTATGTTGTCAAAATTGTGTTTTATTTTAAATTATATTGTATAAAAGTAGTATATAAAACAATATTCCGCTATTCAATTGGTGTATATATGTTCATACATTCTATATTCTTATTGGTTAATACAATATATTTGATTATATTTCTTTGAAATTGATACAATTATGATTTATCCAATTCTTTCCAAACATTAAATAATGCTTGTGTATGTTGATAGGTAGAAGAAATTGATGATCCACCTACTAGTACCCAAGATCAAACTGGGTTATTGAGATTTGGACGAGATGATCAAAACCATCCTTTAAACCATACCATGGAGAAAAGAGAAACATTGAAGATAATACTACCAAATGATAAGTTTGAAGATCTTATGAGACTAGCATACAATGATGACATGCCACATAGCTTTAATGATGATGATGATGATAGTGAAAATGCAGTGCATGCAGAAGGATTGAATGAAATTCTTACAGGTTTCTTTGGGGATGGAAACTATCATGATGATAATGATCATATGGTTGATAGTAATGATGATGGTAGGGGTAATTACCACCAACGTAATCTTGATGATAACAACCTAAAAGAGTCAATCAAACAAGTTGCGAAGACACCCGTGTTCAGATCGGGTGCAAGTAGAACCTCAAAACTTGCATGCACATTGATATTATTAGAAATAAAATCACTATTTGGTTGGTTAGACAAAGGATTCACTACCCTACTGAAGTGAGTTGAAATGTATTTCTTACTTTGCAATCCCAATTGGTGTACATAATTTGTAAACATTCATCAACTATGTTTATATTTCTTTAATGGGATGTTATAAAACATATATTGTATATAAACAATAGTAGTGTAGATTGACATATCAAACATGTTCATCATAAGTCAAACATTTAATTGATTTAATCTCTTGAAATCTTACAGGGCACTAAAAACTAAAATATTCCCTGAAGAGAATGTGTTTCCATCAACTTGCAGAGAAGCACATCAGTTGTTGGATGAGCTGAGGATTGAATATAAACAAATTCATTCATGTAAAAATGATTTCATTTTATACAAAGGTGAATATCAAAACAAGGTAGAATGTCTTGTATGCAAAGAGAACAGATATCGTATAGATGTACAAGGTCCTACAGTTCCAAAAAAGGTTTTACGCCGCATGCCAATTATACCTAGACTTCAAAAAATGTTTCGTTGCAAGTCACTTGCACAATTGATGGACTGGCATGCAAAGAATAGGATTAAATATGGATTCATGCGAATTACGGATGACTCCAAAGCAATGAAACAAATAGAGGAAAAATGGCCAAGTAAATTCAAAGATGAACCACATAGTATTAGGTTTGGTCTTGCATTTGATGGAGTGTGCCCATTCTCTTTCCTCAACTCAAATTATAGTGTTTGGCCAGTTAGATTGATAGTATACAATATTCCCCCATGAATGAGTGTTATAAAGGAGCACCTTATGATGACTCTCATTGTTCCAGGCAAACAACAAGTTAAAAATATGGATGTTTATATTGTGCCTTTTATTAATGAGATGAAACTACTATGGAAAGGAATAAGAATGTATGACATATCACGTACTCCATCAAATAGGTCATTCATGTGGTATGGTGTACTATGTTGGAATATTCATGATTTCCCAGGAATTGGTGTCTGTTCTGGTAAGATAAAATATTTACGTATTCACACTCATAATTTATTTTCCTCCCAACTTTCATACTTACTTTTATACTATTATTATAATGCTATCAACATTACTTATTGAATTGCAGGGATTCAAACAAAGGGGATATTTTCATGTCCAATATGTGCAAATAAATTTCAAGGGAGGTATTCTAAAGATATACATAAATTTATTTACGCAAACAACAAGTTTTTTCTACCAACAGATCATAAGTTTAGAAATTGTCTAAAGAATCAATTTGACGAAAAAGTTGAAAATAGAGGACCTCCTATCATTATGGGTCAAGGTGATTGGACTAATAAGTATGAAGATGATAAATTGAAAGGTTGGGAGGATTTTTTTGATCGGGGTGATTCAATTGAAGAACCAAAACAAGTTGTAGTTAATATGCCAAAAGGAATGAAAAGGAAATCCATATTTTATGAGCTCCCTTACTAGAAGGATCTATTAATATATCACCTATTATATCCTATGCACATCTTAAAAATGTCCCAGATTCTATATTTCGACGTATATCAAGCAAAGAGAAGGACACCTTGTCTTCGAGGAGAGATATTGCTCTTTTGCATACCAAATTTGATAGAAGACATTTGTGGCCAAATAGGGAAAATGAAACATATGCAGAAGCTCCATGGATTTTGAAAAAAAAAGAGCTAGACGAACTAAAAAATGTCATCCATTCAATAACGACACTTACTGGCTATGGGTCATCATTGGATAAATATTTTACTGTTGATGGACATATCACATGATTTAAAACACATGATTTTCATAATTTTTTGAAGGTATTATATATCATTTAAGTTTTACTGGTAACATTGATTTAGTACTAAATATATTTTGATATTTTGTTGTGTGAAAAATTACTAATGACCTTTGATGAATGTGTTTGATAGCATATCATGCCATTGGCAATTAGGGGGGATTCATGTCTTACCGTTGACTTAAGGAATTCCATAAGTCGTTTGTCAACATTTACAAGGTATATGGTATGAAATGTTCATGTGTGAGAGACATAGAGATATTATATTCCATTTTAATTTTTAACTAAAGGTTCATACTAGTTTACTATTCTTATAATAGGTAGGTAACCTCCAAGGAGATCCATGAATGTGAAGTACCAAAATGGAAGAAGGAAATTGCAGAAATTGTATGTGTATTTGAGAAGGACCTCCCTACAAGTTTCATGGACCTACAATTCCATTTACTTATACACCTAGTCGATGACATTGAATTGGCGGGTGTCATATCAACGAGGTGGATGTTTTTATTTGAGAGGTATATGAAAACTCTAAAAATATATGTCCGACAAAAGGCACATCCAGAGGGTTGTATGGCTGAAGGGTATATATTGAATGAAGAATTTTTATTCCTATGTGAATTCCTTGGTAAGGATTTTGAATATGGGCCATGCTTTTGGGATGAAGAATGAGCACCAGATATTATTCATGGAAAAAAACCACAATCTAATGGTGTTCAAGTAGAAATAAGTAAGTAAATTCATGATCATTAATGTGGTTGTTTTCCTTGAAATCATTAATTTTCTTTGTAATTTATTTGTCAAATTAACTAAATAACATTTGGAGTTTGAAATAAACATGTTGACATGTAATAGGTGTAGACGAAAGTCCAATACTCAACAAGTTCATTATGTACCACATGGGATTTATGAACAAATGGATTGATGTGTATGATAAAAAGAGAGAAGAAATGTTAGAAGCAAGGAGATAGTTTAAGAGATCCATCCCAAGGAACACTCCACTTCCCAGTGATCTGCTTGGGGAATGGGGCAAAGATTGCACTCTAGAGTGGGTTACTGAACAAATTCAAAATCAAATAGAAGATGCATGTATAGATTCAAACATAACAAAAGATGAAATTAACATGTGTAGAGGATGTGAAAGAAAGGTACAATTGGAATTTTACAAAATGTTGCTTCCTTACATTTTTGACACTATTCACTATTTTAATATTCATCATTATATTTGTTTTCACTAAAATAAATGGTCTTTCACAGGAAAGGAAATATCCTGCAATGTGGGCATATGGACGAAATTATCATGTAGAAAGTGTAGATGTAAAGAGACGATCCTTTGATTGTGGCAACATGGTTGATTTCAAGCAATCCAGTCGAGCAAGTTCAAAAGAGAAGAATATTGTTGAAGGGAATCTACAATATGTTGGAAAAATCCAAGAAATTATTGAGTTGGATTACCGATCTTTTAAATGTTGTATTTTTAAGTGTAGATGGTATGAAGCATTTGAGAAGACATGAAGACATGATACCCATAGTGGATTGTTTTCTATAGATTCCTTGAGTTTCCTACCGGAGGATAAGGAGCCTTATGTTATACCAATTCATTATGAGCAGGTATTTCTTTAACTCAAATAAGAAGCAATAGTGATCATTAATCTATTGATTCATAGTTTTTTGTGATAATGTATGTGTTTATTAATAAATAAAAGTTCTATAAGATATTTCTAATATATGTATGTCGTTCATGTGTAGGTATTTTTCTATGAAGATATTTTGGACCCGAAATGGATATTTTTCATACATTATGATCCAAGATTAAGGCATGTATTTGACGATGTATTAGTGGATATTGAGAAAAAAAAATGATGTCCAACAAAATGAGAGAGATGGATTATAGAACAACGAAGAAATCAACATCCATGATGATGTTGAAGATGACGATGTTCAGGCACAAGAAGACAACAATCCAGAGTTAGATGCTTTTATGGAAGACACCAATATGGATGGTATAGAAAATTATGATCCAAATTATACATATGGTAACAATATAGATGGTCTATAGTGAAATTTCAATGATGATGAAGATGATGCAGATCAAGAAGAGGATGATGATAATATTAAATACTTGAAAGAACATATGAACATTGACAATGATAAACTGGATGACATTGTTGTAGACAATAATGTTAATGACCAAGACTTCTAAATTTTCAAAATTATTTTTAATCCAGTTTTTAAAATGACGTTGATTATTATGACCCAAAATTTCATGAAATGCTTCAGTATTATTTCCGATGATACAAATTACTTTTGGCAATATCCTTAAAGTGTTCAATCTTTTCTATGAATTGTTGGAAAAAAAATTTAGGATTACTTATATAAGAGTTAGCATGGTTAGTGGTCATTTATTGGAAATTGTTAAAAAATATAATTAAATATATCATATATGTAAATCAATGTAAATCCAAACAATTAGGCTAATTAATGTATCCAAAGTTTATTCATTAATTTATATTTTAAAACAAATTGAAATTTTTCACTAAGCCTAAACCTAATACATTAACCTTTATACCATCTAACTCCTAACCCCTTGAAACATGGACGATCTTGAAGATTATGTGGGGACATCCTGGAGTCTTGAAACCCTCCCATACCATCAAGCTACATGTGTCTGGTATAACCATGTCAAATTTCGACGTATACAGGCACAACTTGGAGAAATTTCAATGTTGGCCTCATTCACTGGTAACCATGTAGGGTTGATTGATGCCATTAATCCCTTCACCCGATATAATCCCTAACCCATTAAAAATTAAACCACTTTCATGTTGGACCCTATAAAATTCTTTTGAGATGTCTCAACTTAATAGAATAATGGTTTATTAATCATTAGGTTTCGTTGTAAAGATGGGTATGTCAAGTTTGATCATTGTTGGCATGGATGGAGAAATCAGGTCATGATGAATATGATGATGATGGAAATGAAAACCATGATTATGTAAATGATGAATATAATTATGTCCATAAGTCTTAAAAAACCTCCCATACCATCAAGGCATGCGCCTAGTGTAAACATATAAAATTACAACGCATGCAGTCACATTTTGAAGAAAAAACAACATTGGCCCCATTCATTGTTCATTGTGCGAGGTACATGGATGAAATTGGTGATGGGCATGTTAGAGGTTCCAAGACATTTAAAGAGAGTTATGAAAAAGATTATATAGAATGGATTGACGAATAATGACAATGAACGTTAATGCAAACATGGATGATCTCGAAGATTATGTGGGGAAATCAGACATACTTGGGTATTAAAACCATCCCATACCATCAAGGGATGTGTCTAACCTAACCATGTCAAATTTTGACACATATAGGCACAGATTGAATAAATTTCAATGTTGGCCTCATTCACTACTAACTATGTGGGGTCGGTGCTTGACATTTGTGATGGGTGTATTGGAAGTTCCATGTAAAATTTCAAGATAGTTTTGACAACGATTCTATAGAAGGGAATGACAAATGATGGCAATGAGACGTGCATGATGAACGTTGATTCAAATGTGGATGATCTCAAAGATTATGTGGGGACATCAAAATACATCCTTAAGTCTTGAAACCCTCCCATATCATCAATGCATGTATTTAATATAACCATGTCAAATTTCGATGCATACAGGCACAGATTGAAGAAATTTCAATGTTGGCCCCATTGACTACTCAATATGTAGGTTCGGTGCATGACATTTGTGATGGGTGTATTGGAAGTTCCATGTCAAATTTAAATATAGTTCTGACAATGATTCTATAGAAGGGAATGTCGAACATTGAAAATGAGATGTTTATGATGAACGTTGATGAAGATGTGGAATTTTGAAACCCTCCTTGAGTCTTGAAAACCCTCCCATACCATCAAGGCATGTGTCTAGTCTAACCATGTCGAATTTCGACGCATACAGGCATAGTTTGAAGAAATTTCAATGTTGGCCCCATTCACTTCTCACTGTGTGAGGTCGATGCAAGATGAAATTTGTGATGGGTGCATTGGAAGTGCCACGACATTTCAAGAGAGTTCTGAAAAAGATTCTATAGATGGAAATGACGAATGATGACAATGAGACATCCATTATATTGAACGTTGATGCAAACATGGATGATCTCAAATATTATGTGGGGACATCAAACATCCTTAAGTATTGAAACCCTTCCATACTGTCAAGGCATGTGTGTAATCTAACCATGTCAAATTTCGACACATACAGACACAGATTGAAAAATTTCAACGTTGGCCCCACTCACTGCTCATTGTGCGGGTTCAATGGAAGAAATTTGTGATGGGTGTATTGGAAGTTCCATGTCAAATTTCAAGATAATTCCGACAACATTCCATAGAAGGGAATGAGGAATGATGACAATGAGACATGCATGATGAATGTTGATGCAAATGTGGATGATCTCAAAGATTATGTGGGGACATCAATATACATCCTTGAGTCTTGAAAACCTCCCATAAAATCAATACATGTGTCTAGTCTAACCATGTCAAATTTCGATGCATACAGGCACATATTGACTAAATTTCAATGTTGGCCCCATTCACTGCTCACTATGCGGGGTCAGTGCATGATATTTGTGGTGGGTGAATTGGAAGTTCCATGAAATTACAAGAGAGTTCCAAAAAAGATTCTACAAATAGAAACAACGAATGATGACAATGAGACATCCATTATGAACGTTGATGCAAACATGGATGATCTCAAAGATTATGTGGGGACATCATACATCCTTGAGTCTTGAAACTCTCCCATACTGTCAAGGCATATGTCTAGTCTAACCATGTCAAATTTTGACGCATACAGGAACATATTGAAGAAATTTCAACGTTGTCCCCATTCAATGATCACTATGTGGGGTTGGTGCATGACATTTGTGGTGGATGAATTAGAAGTTCAATGACATTTCAAGAGAGTTCCAACAGAGATTCTACATATGGAAATGACAATGAGATGTTCATTATGAATGGTGACGAAAACATGGATGATCTCAAAGATTATGTGGGGACATCAAACATCCTTGAGTCTTGAAACTCTCCCATACCATCAACGCATGTGTCTAGTCTAACCATGTCAAATTTCGATGCATACAAGCATAAACCGAAGCAATTTCAACGTTGGCCCCATTCACTACTCATTGTGAGGGGTCGGTGGAAGACAATATTTGTGATGGGTGTATTGGAAGTTCCATGGCATTTCAAGAGATCAATTCCACAAAGATTCTACATATGGAAATGACGGATGATGAAAATGAGACATGGACGATCTCAATGATTATGTGTAGGGTCGATGGATGTCATTAATCCCTGGACCATATATAATCCCTAATCAATTAATCATTAAACTACATAACCCTTAAGCCCCAAATCCATTATCCATTGACCCTTAATACCTTAAACTATAACCCTTGGTCCCTTAACCCTTAATCCCTTAAATGGTAACCCCTAATCCCTTAACCCAAGACATCCTTAGAGAGCTGAAGGATCATCTACAGAGAGCACAGAACCAGTAGAAGGTCCAAGCAGACAAGCACAGGGTTGATCGTACTTTTGAGGTTGGTGACTTAGTCTATCTAAGGCTCCAACCATATAGGCAGGCTTCTATAAAAATAAGCGGAGCAGAGAAGCTACAACCACATTTCTTTGGGCCCTACAAGATCGACAGGAAGATAGGGGCCATAGATTATGAGCTGGAGCTTCCACAGGGAAGAAGGATACACAATCTCTTCCATGTTTCCTACCCATGGACAAAGAGGGGCAACGGGTTTTGATTCCGTAAGAGATACTAGAGGTTCGGGAGAAGAGGCTCAGGAAAAGAAGCACAAAAGAGTACCCGATCAGATGGAAGGATTTTCCCATTGAGGATGCCACGTGGGAAAATGAACAAGTGGTATGGGAAACAGGTTTGGAATTGCTTGAGGGAAAGAAATTTCTAGCAGGGGAGACTATAATGTCCCCCACCTCTTGATGAAGAGGTTTGAGAAGACTTAGTGGTCTAGGCATCCCCACTAGTCCATAGTCTCACACTGAGGGGAAAAGTCAACCAAACTAAGGTTATATTCTTAAGTTGACTTAATAAAAAGGTAAAAGGAGTTAAAATATAACTCAATGAAGAAATAGAAGTGCTCGAGGTTGAGTTAAGAGTTAACCCTAGGGATTAACTTAACTCAATAGGGAAAATTATAAAGATAAGGGTAGGGCGCACCTCTCACCCATTCTAGACTTTGGTATTTTGCTTGTTGATGCTCTTAGGCATACATTTTTTAGGGTTTTGATATTACAAACCCTAGTGAGAAATTCAGTGGTGAAATATTCCACTCACCTTGCTCCAATATTGGTCTTAGGGATGAAATACTCCACCCACACCATTCTACAACCAACATCTATTCTAGAGGACTAGCAGGGTCATAACAGTTGGACTAGTAGGGCTGTACTAGCTAGGGTTTTCTTGCAGGGGCGCACCATTTGTTGAGGAAGAGCTCGATCCAGCATATTGAAGAATCTTGAGAGGTTTATAGAATTTGGGTTTTTCTTGCAAGCCCTTTCTCATCAGTTTGAGGGCTTCTTGGAGGAGTTATCACATCCCTATCATCTATCTGCAGGTTGCGATGATTTCAGGAGTAAGGGTACGACTTGGTGATTTAGTATTTCTCATATCTAGAAGGACATAGGCTAGATCTGACCTTGAAACTTCTCTCAAGTGCTTGTGTTTTCCCGATCTATCATCCAGGAGAGTTTCAGATGATTTAGAGCCCACACTCAACTGGGTCGTACTATTGGCCATATTCATGGTTTCAGGAGGGTCGTACCATCCTAGGGTTTCTGTAGTTTGAGGAGGAAGCTTCAATGTTTGAGCTCCATACTTCAGGAGGATGCTCCCATTTCCTTGATCCATCATTGGGAGGAGTTTGAAAACATTTGGAGGTCTTCATATTCAGGAGGGCCGAACCCTTGGTGTCCATTGTCTTCAGCAGGCCGTACCAATAGTCAGTAGGGCTGTACCAGTTGCTTGAGGGTTAGGTTGAAACCGTAGTTTGGTAGTTGAGCATTCATATTCTATTGCATCATTTGGGAGGCTTGATTTGTATCTCCAGGAGCATTTTGTATGCAGCTCTATTATTGTCTTGAATCCATCTATTCCAGATTTGCTTCTCTATTTGTATCAGGTGCTTGCTTTCTTATAATAAAGTTCAGATACTTGCTTTTGATTCCTATCTTGTGTAGTGTTGATGATCTTCATATGATTACAATGATGCTTGTATAAATCTGTGGTTGAATAACTGAATAAACCTTAAGGATGAAATGTTCATGGCCAACCTGCATACACAACAATAATAATCAAATCAGTGGTTAGTTAGTGATTCCAAGCAAAAAATTGGCTTGGGATCATTACAGTGGTATTATAGCTATGATCCTCCAAACCTGTGAGAATTAGCGCATGTAGAGGTACAATGGTATCTTTATGGGCAGAAGGAAGAAGATTGCTAGTTAAACAGAAGCCGAAATGGAGGGATCAGGAGATGACCATGAGCCAGAGGGATTGACTTTCTTGGCATCCGAATTCGACAATTCCATCAAACCTTAAACCTTACAGAAGGTAACATGGTCCACCGTTTATAGGAAATCCAGGAGACAAACCAAAGGGATCAAGCCAAAATCATTGAGACCTTGAAGAAGGTAGATGGGAATCTAAGGAAGATTGATGAGAACCAGACTCGGATAATCGAGCTATTGATGCAGATGACTCATTAGGGGAAATACCCTGATATGTATGGAAACAGAGAGGTTGGTGGATCCCGTGGGGAAGTCAAGTATAATCCAAAAAAGGCTCCCAGATCTGAGGGAAGCCATGGAGGGGGTACGTCACATGGACATATGGGGAGCAGGGCTAACCCTAGACCATACTTGCCCACATTCATAGATGAACAGGTACACTAGGAGCAGGTGGATGACTTTGTTGAGCAGATGGCATAGTGTACTAGGGAGTACTATGGATTGGATATGATCATTCAGAGGCAGATGTCCCTGGATCAATATTACCAACTCAAGTTCAGAAACAATCCCACGATGAACCACATAATCAATTTTGAGTTTGAACGAAGAGCAGGGAATATAGAAATCCCATACTTTGATGGTACAACCAAGATGACAGCCCAGGCATGGGTACAAAATCCGAACACTTATCTGCAGCTTAATCCCATGAGGGAGATGGAAGCCATCAAATTTGCCACTATGTATTTGGATGGAAAAGCTCATGACTAGTGTTATCATGGACTCACCACCCTAGGCCACAACCATATAGTGACCTACACAGAATTCACTCAATGAATCATTGATAGATTTGATCAGGGGGATCCTGAACTATCCTTCCGGAAGCTCACACAGCTCAAGCAAACAGGGGCAGCCGAGGCATACATTGAGGAATTTTAGAGGCTAGTAGTCATGGTGCAGTATATATCACCAACCAGGCTCATGATGCTCTTTACTGAGGGGTTGATGGAACCCTTGAAGGGTTGGGTAAAGGATTTTAAGCCTACCAACCTACAGGATGCTATTTGGAGGACAAGGGACCTAGGACCAGCTTCCAAACCAAAGTTTGTACCTAGGACACCTCTTAACACCGAAGGAAGAGACCATATACCTCCAATGAACCAGGGGGGACGTGACCCAAGGGGGTTTGACAAGGGACATGGCAGAATGGATGATAACACTAGGAGGGAACTGAGAAGGAAGAAACTCTTCTTCACGTGCAAGGAACCATGGAACCCATCACATAAGTGCATGGGTCATGGCCAAGTGCACTACATAGAGGTGACCTCAGACAATGAAGAGGAGGAAGATTATGACCAAATTCAGAACATGGAGGCTGAAGCCATAGAGATAGCATAGGAGGTGATCACAGAACATGACAGTATAGCTAAGGGGAAATCCACCTTGGCATATATCAATGGGGTACCCAAATTCAACACCTTCAGGATGAGAGGAGTCTTCCAGGGGCAGAAGGTATCAGTGTTGATTGATGGGGGAGCCTCTCACAACTTCATTGACTCAGCACTGTTGAAGAGGAGACATATACCCACAGTAGGATTTGAAGGGTTCAAGGTGGAGGTAGCAGGTGGAAGCACTATGCCTTGTGACAGGTATATTCCAGGTATGAGGCTTACATTGGGTAGGCATGAGTTAGTACAGGATGTGTATGTGATGGACCTTCCAGACACTAACATCATCATTAGAGTTCAATGGCTCAACACATTGGGGCCTATCACCACCAACTACAATACCATGGAGATGTCTTTTATAGAGGAGGGTGGACGAAAGGTAGTGCTCAGAGGCATGACAAGTAATTCTGCCAAGGTAGTTACAACCAAGAGGATGGAAGCCATCTTCAAGAGATAGGATATTGTATATGTAGCTGAATGTAGGATTTTGGAATGTGTGGATGAGCAAGGTAAGGTTCACTGCACCCTAGAGATCCAAGAGATCCTTGAAAATCACCACAAAGTGTTTGGACTGATTCCTCCAGGGGTACCACCAGACAGGGGGTTTGATCATATCATTGAGCTAGAGGTAGGCGCTAAGCCAATCATCACGACACCATATAGGCATCCAAAGAAGTATAAAGACGAGATAGAGAAAGCCATAAGAAAAAAATTGGACATGGGACACATCAGGCCGAGCTCTAGCCCTTTTGCTTCTTCAGTAGTGTTGGTCAAGAAGAAATATGGGACGATGCAGATGTGCATTGACTTCCGGGCCTTGAACAAAAAGACAATAAAAAACAAGTACCCTATACCCAGGATTGATGAGTTTCTAGACGACCTACATGGAGTTGTCTATTTCACAAAGATTGACCTTCGTTCTGGCTACCATCAAATCAAGATGAGGGAGGAGGACATTTCAAAAACAACGTTTAGGTGTCATTACGACTATTATGAGTTCTTGGTGATGCCCTTTGGGTTAACCAATGCCCCAGCTACGTTCCAATCTTGTATGAACCATGTGTTCAACAAACAACCGAGGAAGCACTTGTTAGTATTTTTTGATGACTTTCTCATTTACATCAAGACATGGGAGGAACACCTTTGGCATGTGGACGAAATTCTATCTATAATGGAGGAACAATCACTATACGCTAAGGAGTCCAAATGTGAGTTTGGAATGAAAAAAGTTATTTACTTGGGACACATCATCGAAGAAAAGGGGGTACAGGTGCATCAAGAGAAAATAAAATCCATTATGGAGTGGCCTACCCCTAAGACACTCACAGAACTAAGGGGATTTCTAGGCATGTGCACTTACTACAAGAATTTTTTCAAAGGGTTTTCTCAGCTATGTGCACCCTTGACCGATTTGATGAAGATGAGATCCTTCAAATGGAGTGAATAAGCTCAAATTATGATGGATAAAATGAAAAAGGTGATGAGCATGTGCCCAGTCCTAGCTCTTCCATATTGTGGCCTACCTTTCACCTTGGAGTGTGATGCCTCAGGAGAAGGCATAGGGACCATACTGATGCAGAATAAGCACCTTCTAGCCTATGAGAGTCGAAAACTCAGGGGTCTTGAGCTACTCTACAACATTTATGACAAAGAAATGTTGTCTATCATGAACGCACTAGCCAAATTCTGGCAATATCTGGTAGGTGCAAGGTTTGTGGTCAAATCAGATCATAATAGTCTTAAATACCTATTGGAGAAGAAGGACTTAAATGAAAGGCAGAAGAAATGAGTGAGAAGAATACAGGCCTATGACTTTGACATTGAATTTGTCAAAGGGAAGAACAATGTGGTGGCTGATGCATTTTCCAAGAGGCCATCCATTTTTTCCATGACAAGTGTATCAGTTGACTGGAAGGACCACTTGATGATGGAGTATGCATAGGATCATTTCGCTTGTAAACTATTGGATGGACAGGTACAGGATGATAACTTCAGAATTATCAATGACCTCATCTATTACAAGGGCTGAATATTTTTGGTTCCTGGATCGGCCTTCAAGGCCAAGGTGTTGTAGGCATGTCATGACTCACCAATGGCAGGGCACCAAGGGATTAGTAAAATGTACAGACAGGTGAGAGAGAGGTTCTCATGGAAGGGCCTCAAGGAGGATGTAATAAATCATGTCAAGGAGTGTACTATATGCCAAGTAAACAAAGATGAGCACACTCACCCAGCAGAGCTACTGCAACCCTTACCCATTCCAGAGCAAAAGTGGGAAAACATATCCATGGATTTCATCACCGGGTTGCCAAGGACGCAAGGGAAGGACTGGATTTTTGTAGTGGTGGAAAGGTTGACGAAGTTTGCACACTTCTTTTCCATAGCCACAAAATTTAGTGCAACATAGGTCATCGAATTGTTTTTCGGGGAGATTTTCAGGTTGCACGGCCTACCCAAGACCATTGTTAGTGACAGGGACAGCAGGTTAATGATTACATTTTGGCAGGAGTTATTCAGATTGGTTGGTATGGCCTTGACCCCTAGTACCATCTATCATCCACAGACGGATGGATAGACCGAGATAGTCAACAAGTGGGTAGAAGGCTACCTTAGGAATTATGTAGCAGGGCAGCAGAAAGAGTGGGTCAGATGGTTGCACTTGGGAGAGTACTGCTACAACACCACCCAACATGTGTCCATAGGCATGACACCATTCAGGGCCTTATACAACTATGACCCACTATATTTTGTAGAGATTGATTTTGGTGACAGTAGGGCACCAATGGTACATGATTGGGTACAGCAGAGCCAAGACATCCTCAAAGAGCTGAAGGATAATCTATAGAGAGCATAGAACCAGCAAAAGGTCCAAGCAAACAAGCACAGGGTTGATCGTACTTTTGAGGTTGGTGACTTAGTCTATCTAAGGATCCAACCATATAGGCAGGCTTCTATAAAAATAAGCGGAGAAGAGAAGCTACAAACACATTTCTTTGGGCCCTATAAGATCAACAGGAATATAGGGGTCATATCTTACGAGCTGGAGCTTCCACAGGGCAGCAGGATACACAATGTCTTCCATGTGTCCTGCCTGAAGAGGGCCATCAACCAACACATCACACCCATTGAGGTAATACCTCCCATGGAAAAAGAGGGGCAACTAGTTTTGATTCCAGAAGAGATACTAGAGGTCCGGGAGAAGAGGCTCAGGAAAAGAAGCATCAAAGAGTACCTGATCAGATGGAAGGATCTGCCCATTGAGGATGCCACGTGGGAAAATGAATAAGTGGTACAGGAAATAGGTTTGGAATTACTTGAGGGCAAGCAATTTCTAGTGGGGGAGACTGTAATGTCCCCCACCTCTTGATGAAGAGGTTTGATAAGACTTAGTGGCCTAGGCATCCCCACTAGGCCATAGTCTCACATTGAGGGGAAAAGTCAACCAAAATAAGGTTATATTCTTAAGTTGACTTAATAAAAAGGTAAAAGGAGTTAAAATATAACTCAATGAAGAAATAGAAGCGTTGGAGGTTGAGTTAATAGTTAACCCTAGGGGTTAACTTAAATCAACAGGGAAAAGTATAAAGAGAAGGCTAGGGCACACCTCTCACCCATTCTAGATTTCGATATTTTGCTTGTTGATGCTCTTGAGCATACAATTTTGAGGGTTTTGATATTAAAAACCCTAGTGAGAATATTAGTGGTGAAATATTCCACTCACCTTGATCCAAAATTGGTCTCAAGGATGAAATACTCCACCCACACCATTCTACAGCCAACATCTATTCAGGAGGAATAGCAGGGTCGTACCAGTTGGACCAGCAGGGCCATACCAGCTAGGGTTTTTTTGCAAGGGCACACCATTTGTTGAGGAAGAGCTCAATCCAACATATTGAAGAAGCTTGAGAGGTTTCCAGCATTAGGGTTTTTCTTGCAATCCCTTGCTCATCAATTTGAGGGCTTCTTGGAGGATTTATCACATCCCTATCATCTATCTGCAGTTTGGGACGATTTCAAGAGTAAGGGTACGACTTGGTGATTCAATATTTCTCAGATATAGAAGGCCATAGGCTAGATATGACCTTGAAACTTCTCTCAAGGGCTTATATCTCCCCTATCTATCATCCAGGAGAGTTTTAGATGATTCAAATCCCACACTCAGTTGGGTCGTATTATTGGCCATATTCAGGGTTTCAGGAGGGTTGTAAAGTCCTAGGGTTTCTGCAATTTGAGGAGGAAGCTTCAGTGTTTGAGTTCCATACTTTAGGAGGAGGCTCCCATTGCCTTGATCTATCATTGGGAGGATTTTGACAACATTTGGAGGTCTTCATCTTCAGGAGGGCCGAACCCTTGGTGTCCATTGTCTTCAGCAGGCCGTACCAGCAGTCAGCAAGGCCGTACCAGTTGCTTGAGGGTTAGGCTGAAACCCTGGTTTGGTAGTTGAGCGTTCATCTTCTATTGCAGCCTTTGGGATGCTTGATTTGTATCTCTGAGAGCATTTTGTATTGAGCTCTATTATTTTCTTGAAGCCATCTATTCCAGATCTGCTTCTCTACTTGTATCAGGTGCTTGCTTTCTTATAATAAAGCTCAACTACTTGCTTGTGATTCCTATATTGTGTAGTGTTGATGATATTCATATGATTACAATGATGCTTGTATAAATATGTGGCTGAATAACTGAATAAACCCTAAGGCCGAAATGTTCATGGCCAACCTACATACACAACAATAATAATCAAACCAATGGTTAGTTAGTGATTCCAAGCAAAAAATTGGCTTGGGATTATTACACTACTACATATCGACCAAACTCATCACATCCAATGAACTCAATGTATGGGAGATGGTAAACCAACATCACCATGATGTATGTTATTCCTTCTTTCATGTGAAGAGTTATGCTTAATTTACTAGGAATATATATGATTATAATTGGTTGATGTTGGATAATGGATCATTGGCGCACAAAGTTATGTTTGTTTCCTTGTTTCACCTTGGTGGTAAGATTTTCTTCCCTAGTCCCATGTTTTCACCACCTAGGGAAAAGGGGTACTACTGAGGGGGGCTCACAAGGGTATCATTTCGTCCCTACCATAATTAACACTTTCCATCGTGGAGCTTTTCACAGTGTACTAAACTTCAGTAACGGGTCATGGTCCATTCTCTCATGAAAAGAGAGGCTAAAGGCCCAGAGGTTGATTGTAGTTGTTGCTAAAAGAATAAAAGAATGATGCTAAAGAAAGAAAGGAATAATATCAAAGGACTCTCAAAATCCAATCCAAACTTGAGTTCTACCCTTTTTTCACTCACCCCAGTCCCCAACAGTGATGTTATAGCTTGAAAACTTATAAAAGGGGACTTGCAAATATGATAAGAGAACAAAATAAAAAGGAAGATAAAGGGGTTTGGAAAAAATAGTGCTTATAAATTTATAACTCAAGAGCAAGTGAACCTCCACAAAGGAACGCATAGATATAGACTCAATGACACTATAATCCATGAAGTAAGCTCAACACGTACCACTATCACACTTATTCTTGAAGGGTTCTTTTCTGTCATTGTTTCCCTTGGGACATATTCGTCTACCTGGGTATTTTCTTTCATTGTTTTGGTTGGCATACCTAATAGGGTTTGATGAAGTCTCTCCCATATTCAAACTTGCCAACTTATATAAAGTCTTGAGCTAGTGTGATATTTGAAGGTGAAAGATACCAGATATAATAAATATGCAGAACATAAATAAAATGCTAGAAATGGAAGAATAACAGTAATATAACTAGCATAATCTCCACAATAACACAATAATGATGTAAGAACAATAACAGAAATAGTACTTTGATTCAGAAAGCAATGTTCGCAGGCCTCTTCGAGGGGGTAACCTCCAATCAAGTGGTGCTCTGTTACAATAATCTCCAAGCTAGGGTTTTCATACCCTCGACCCTTATTTATACTAAATATGTCTATTAAGAGAAGCATCTAGAGGAAGATCCTTCTAGAAGTGGAAGCTTCTATTAGGTCTTCTTACATCTACCTTATTCTATTTTATTGAAAGGCCTTATTAATATTGACCTTTATTACATCTGAATATATTGATCTACCTATGTGTGGGTTAGGACCCTAACATGTCCGCCCCCTTAAAAACAACCTTGTCCTCAAGGCTTGAGATGTGGAAACTGCTGCAAAATGGTAGCTGGTTCTCGAGTGGCATCTGTTGGAGTTGTATATTTCCACTGGACTAGCACTTCCTTGATGGTTCTCTGACACAGGTGACGCTCACGCTAGTCCAAAACTGCTTCTAACTGTAGCCAAATGGATCCTTATTCAGATAAATCTGGAAGGTTGGTTTGAATTTGGCACCTAGTTCCAATCACCTTCTTTAAGCATGAAACATGAAAAACAGGATGTAGCTTCGACTGACGGGGCAGAGCTAACTGATATGTGACTTGTCCCACATGCTTGAGAACTGTATAAGGACCATAAAATTTGGGCACTAGCTTCTGACAATGCTCGGCCTTCAGGGAAGTTTGCTTGTATGGTTGTAGTCGTAGAAACACCTGATCCCCTTTGGCAAATTGATGTTCAGAGCGACCTTGATCTGCTTTTTGCTTCATGCGATTCTGTGCCATGAACAAGTTCTCTTTAAGGGTACAAAGAATATCCTCTCGAACTGTAAGTGTTTGGTCAACCGCTTGGACCTTCGAGGTACCCGATAAGTATGAGAGAACTAAAGGTGGCTTTTGTCCATATACCACTTCAAAAGGAGTCATGCGAGTAGTTGTATGGTAGGAAGTGTTGTACCACCATTCAGCTAGGGGTAACCATTGAGCCCACTAATGTTGTTTTTCAGAGGAAAAACACCTCAAATATGTTTCCAAACACTTGTTGACAACTTCCGTTTGACCATCAGTATGGGGATGATAAGTTGTGCTGAGATGCAATTGGGTGCCCTGTAGCTTAAACAATTCTTGCCAAAAATTGCTTGTGAAAGTTGGGTCACGATCAGACACAATAGAATGTGGCATGCCATGAAGCTTGAAGACCTGGTCCATGAAAATTTGAGCCACCGTGGATGTAGTAAATGGGTGTTGAAGAGCGCAGAAATGAGCATACTTGAAAAGGCGATCCACAACCACCATTATGACTGATTTATTCCCCGATTTGGGTAAGTCAGTAATAAATTCCATAGAGATATCCTTCCAAATAGCAAGTGGAATCGGAAGCGGTTGTAGTGTGCCTAGAGATTTGACTATTTCTCCCTTGTTGCATTGACACACCTCACATTCAGCGACAAAATTACGGATGTTCTATTTCATACCATCCCAGAAAAAAGAACGTTTGACCCTGTCATATGTTTTGGTGAACCCTGAGTGCCTCGTTGTGGGTGTAGCATGAAGCTTAGAAAGTACCGTGGATTTAAGCTTTGATTGTTTACTTAAATAAAAACGGCCTTTGTATCAAAGCTCATCCTAGAGACAAGAGTACCCTAGGGGAGCCACAGCCTTGGTCTGCAATTGTTGGATCAGATGCAAACTTTTGGGATCTTGAAGCCATTCCTGGTGCACAGCTTGGAGACAATCGAGTACAATGAAGGAAAGAGAAAAAAGGGATCCTTCTTCTTCATATTTTTGGGACAATGCATCTGCCACTACATTGTCTTTTCCCTTCTTGTAAATGATCTCATAATCATATCCAAAGAGCTTAGTCATCCATTTTTTTTGCTCTAGAGAGGAAATGCGTTTTTCCAGAAAGTACTTGAGGCTTTGATGGTCGGTCTTAATTTGGAAGCGTTTCAACAAGAGATAAGGGCGTCACAGATCAATGGCATGCAAAATATCCAGCATTTCCTTTTCATAAATGGGTTTGCTTAGATTCCTTACAGACGGTTGCTTGTTGGTGAAGGCCAAAGTTCGACCCTCTTGCATAAGGACAACGTCGATTCCTTTCCCTGAGGCATCACATTCCAACACAAAGTTCTTTGTGAAATCAGGAAGGGCCAGAACCAGAGTGGTGCACATGGCCGTCTTCAAGGTTTGAAAAGCTTGAGCAACAACTGGAGTCCAAGTGAAAGAGTTCTTTTTTAGGAGAGTAGTGAGAGGTGTTGCAATCTTTCTGTAGTTCTTAACAAACTTGCGATAATACCCTGTTAAGCCCAAAAATCCACGCAAGATTTTGAGAGTCTTTGGGTGTGGCCAGTCTTGCATAGCTTGAATCTTTTTCGGATCCACCCTGACACTATCCTTGCCAACCAGATGACCCAAGTATTCTACTTTTGAGGCACCAAAATCACATTTAGACTGTTTTAGGAAAAGTTGGTGCTGAGAGAGTAGATGGAGAACTTGATCCACATGAGTAAGATGGTATGTCTAGGTTTTTCTATAGATGAGGATATCATCAAAGAAAACTAAGACAAAATGACAGATAAAGGGAAGGAAGACATGATTCATGAGGCTTTGGAAGGTGGAGGGGGCATTACACAAGCCAAAGGGCATGACCAAAAACTCATAGTGGCCCTCATGAGTGCGAAAGGTTGTCTTGGGAATGTCTACCTCTTTCATACATATCTGTTTATAGCCCGAGCGAAGATCAAGTTTAGTAAAGAATTGGGTGATACTCAATTCATCCAGGAGGTCATCAATGACAGGAATGGGAAATTTGTCTTTAATGGTCAGTTTGTTGAGGGAACGGAAGTCAGGACACATTCTCCAAGAACCTTCTTTTTTCAGGACCATGACTATAGGAGAAGAGTAAGGGCTTGTACTAGGGCAGATAACGCCTGCATTAAGGAGTTCCTGGATCATTTTCTCAATTTCATTTTTTTGTGAAAAAGGGTGGCGATATGGAAGGATATTGGGAGGAAGGATTTCGGGTACAAGGGGAATGGAGTGATCATGAACACCGCGAGAAGGAGGGAGTCCTTGGGGAGTGGAAAATACCAATTGATGTTTATAAAGAAGGGCTTGGAGGTCATGCGGGATCGGGGGTGTCTATGTTGCTTGTATGGCATGGAGTTGGGCAATGACACCAGAATGACCTTTTTTGAGAAGCTTTTCCATGTGATGGGAACTAATGACCTCAGGTGAACCAACAGTGATGCCTTGGAATTTATATTGGTGGCCTTCCTGGTCAAATTGCATGGTTAATGCCTTAAAATCCATGAGAATGGGACCCAAAGTTCTTAGCTAGTCTGCACCCAGAACAATGTCACAACCACCCATGTCGATAGAAAACATATGGGATTTTAGGTGGTAGTCGCCAATTCAGAGATGCACATTTTCACAGTGCCCTCCACATTTCATGGAACCACCATTGAAAATCATGATTTGGAAATTGTTGACAACATGGATGTAGCAATGAGTTTCTTGGGCAATGCGACGATGAATAAAATTATGGGTGCTTCCACTATCAACCAGAATGATGACCTTCTGATGCTTGATGTAACCGATTAACTTGAGGGTTTGGGGAACGGAGAAGCCAGTGAGAGCATTGAGGGAAATGACGGGTTCTACTTTGGGAGGGTCTGAGGGAGGGTTTATGTCAGTGATTTCAGGTGACTCAGACACAAGGGGAGTTTCAACATCCTCTTCTGAAATATCCTCAGAGATGGCCATAAAAATCTTTTTTTCTTTACTCTTGTGGCCCGGGAAACATTTTTCATCACAATTATAACAAAGGCCTTTGAGTTGGCGTTCAGCCATTTCAGCCCTGGTCAATTTTTGGATCTTTAATGGGGCGGGGGGAGTAGTGGGAGTGATGGGTTTAGGGCAAGGGATAAAGGAGGGTTTTCGTTTTTGAGAGGATACAGCTTGTTGTGCTTCTTTAGCTCATTTAGTAGCCTCCACCCAACTTGAGGTTCGATCCATGAGGACATGGGCCCGAATCTCCTCCTTGAGGCCACTGATAAAACACTGTCGAAAGAAAGCATCAGTCATGCCCTCTGTTCGAAAATCCAGGCACTCAAAGGCAGCTATGAAGTCTTCTACTGTTCCAGATTGTTTCAACTTTGTCAAACGGCCCAAATGGTTGGTGTCCGTGTCAAAGCGTTCATAAAGCTCAGTCACAAATTGGGTGCAAGCAATATACCCTTGACGGGAAGTTTTTCTCCATTGCCACCATTGCCAACATTCTTGATCTAGATGGAGAACACCATACCGGAGTTTGGACAAGTCATATGTGATGTCGCATAAAGAGAAATAATGTTCCATTTGGGTGACCCAACCAGTGGGGTCCGAGCCATCAAATTTGTTCACATCCACCTGCGGAAGGCGTAGGTCATGTTGAAAGTGATGGGGCTGAAAGGTATGGGAATGGGAGGAATGTTCGCCTTTGGTCTTTGGAGGTGCTTCAGAGAAAGGGTCATCTATAGGGATATTTAGTTTGGTGCAGAGTGATGCAAAGACAGATTCAAGCTGGGTGGTCAGTTCTTGTTTGACTTCCTCCATTGAGGACTGCATGGTTGTATTTATGGTTGTATTGATGGATGAATCGACGGAGGCAACAGTAGCACTGAGTTGTTTCACTTCTTTTTGGATCTCGAGGAAACCAGATTGCAAGGTGTTGAAGCAAGTTTCCAGATCTTGGCTACGGGTATGGGCCATGAGGATGGGTGAACTGAAAAGGGGCAGGTGGGGTCAAATTTTTTTCCAAAAACTGATATGGATGAATGTGATAAGGGTGAAGAGATGAATCCAATGGAATAGGTCTCAAATAATGGTGAAAAAAATTCCATAATTTTTTTTTTTTTTTTTAAACACTTGTGAAGTTATACTCCGGTCTGAAGAATACTACAGTGATGAAATCCCCAAATTCTTAACCAGAAAGAAATGTGTATTTACTTGGCAACCCGAACACAGTTGCACGGCAATGATCTAATTTGTTTTAATTTTTTTATGCTTTTGTCCCCCAAGGGTTGGGTATTCAAGGGTTCTATAGACAAGGGTTTGCCCTGTGCTATAGCTCTCTAATATACGTGCGGGGTCCAACAGTAGTACTCAGCCCAATATCTCAGGGCACTAACTAAGGAGGATAGACCGTACCCTTAGCCGTACTACCCGACTATCCAGGTACTAGAGAGTATCTTCCCGAGTGTTGTTCTTGGTGAAACTATAGCAGTCTGGAGGTCGATACGTTTATCTAAAGAGGGCTTCAAGAAATCTAGGCCGATCCATACACAGGTGTTTTCTGATGTACTACCACTCGAAGGGGTACCAACAGGGGTTACAAGGGTGGCCAACTGATGTGCGCTTAAGAACCACTTGTATTTCCTGCGTGTATGAATCCCTCAACCACGAGTTTATGTGTGTAATGACAGATATTTATGGCTTAAAGATGCCATAATACGTCTCTACCCTGAAGAAAAAAAAATCCCACAATTTCTGCCAAGGAAAGTGCTGTGATACCACTTGCAAGATACCAAATATAATAAATATGCAGAACATAAATAAAATGCTAGAAACGACAGAATAACAGTAATATAACCAGCATAATCTCCACAATAACACAGTAATGATGTAAGAACAACAATAGAAATAACACTTTGATTCAGAAAGAAATGTTCATGGGCCTCTTCGAGGGGGCAACCTCCAGTCGAGCGGTGCTCTGTTACAATAATATCCAAGCTAGGGTTTTCATACCCTCGACCCTTATTTATACTAAATATGTCTATCAAGAGAAGCATCTAGAGGAAGATCCTTCTAGAAGAAGAAGCTTCTATTAGGTCTTCTTACATCTGCCTTATTCTATTTTATTGAAAGGCCTTATTAATATTGACCTTTATTACATCTAAATATATTGATCTACCTATGTGTGGGTTAGGACCCTAACAAAAGGGGATATTGAAGTGAATTATTCATGTGGCTTGTATCTTAGGTAAAACATTGATTTGCATGATTTAAGGACTACTATATCTTATGAACATTGGTTTAATTGATTTCATATTCTATTTTTATTGTGATGCCCCTGACACGGTTCTTTGAAGGACCCCCTAGACTTCCACCCAGGACGTTGTTCCTTTATTGTAGGATTTGGCATGTGTGATGCAAAGTAGTGAGTCACTCAGTGACTTTACGAATTCAGACATGGTCTCTCACATATTCAGAACCTTGTATGATGGATGGGTGGGCTTGTTTTTGACATATTTGGTCATGGTGACATAGATATGGGCATAAATACCACACCCTGGGCTCTACAACCTAGATTCTATCTTTCACTAGATGGAGGACGTTTCACAGGGAGATGATTGGAGGACACCAAGGGATGATGCATATATTTATCCTCTTCATATGCCACTTATTGCACCTTAGACATTGGGAATTTAGATGATGATGACATGAATGCTAGATTTTGATAGAGATGATGGGGTTTTTCTGTCATTGGGATGCTAGTGATGAATTTGAGAGAGGATATAGCATGCTTCCACCACCTTTTCACTTCAAACGGTGACACATGGCCTTGGAGAGGCCCTCCTAGCACATTGGGGCATGACATCACCACACGTGTGGCCATGTTTGTATTATTTTTGCATATTTGACATTTCTAAAGGAAAATATGAGGGGTCGGCCCCACCAAGAGACATGTATTTTCATATTGGTGAATTTTGGAGTGCTAGGTTTCCTTATAAATAAGGATAGTGTTCCCTTTATTTTCCATCATCACTTCCTCACTCACTTGGAGTGGGGAAAATCTAAAAATTTGCGTTGTCTCTCTATTGGTCTCTTTATCTCATGCGCTATCTTGGAGAATGATGTTTTTGCTTTCTTGGATGATTTATTTATGCAACTAGGATTTTGTATGGCCTAGAAACTTGGACAAGTAAGTAATTTATGCAATTTCATGTCATTTTCTAATGTATAAAGTGTTAATTACTATCTTGTTGCATGTTACTTTGTCTTGTTCAAACCCTAGGAAGGAGACATAAGCGCTTCTCTCCTTCACAAAGTTTTATTGTCCAAGTTTTTTGGAAGCATCCTTTGCTAGGGTTAAGAGCCTAAGGCCCAAGAGTTTTTTCACTTTAGGATCTTAACCTTAGTCTTTGATCCTTAACGTAGTGGAACAAGAAGAAGGAAAATGGTACCTAGGTCCCAAGAGTGTTTGCACCCTAGGAACCATTTTCTTCAAGGTCTAGTCCTAAGGCCCAAGAGTGTTTGCACCTTAGGGTTTAGACCTCATCCTTCTCATTCATCTAGTTCAATCTTTAAGGTGGTTCATGTTTGACTCCATGAGCCCTAGAGGACAACGAAACTAGTCTAGAGTTGTCTTGTGGTGAAAATAGTATTTTAATTTATTATTATCTCTCTCTCTATCTCTCTCTCAACTATCCTACTAACTTCTCTAACACTATTCTTAGCAAACGAATTTTACTTATTGTTGTTGTTACAAAAGTTTGCTACAACCATTGAATTTTACTTTAATTTGTTTCATACACACTTGGAAAAGTGGCTTAAAATACTCAGAAATTTCATCTAGTAATTGGATAATATTGTACATGTCGAAGGCTTGATTTTCATGCTAATTTGTTACATTTTTTAGTACCTTTTCTTGTTTTTGTACAACTTGTTTATGGTTGTAATTTGCAACAACCAATGCATTTATTGATCATCTAGTGTCTAAGAGACCATTTTGAGCTTCATTACTTGGTAATTGTCTATATTATGTTGCAAAATGTTTATTGTCTCATATAGGTGAAACAATTACCTCGTTCATTTTCATTTTGTCTCCTTCACCTAGACCTAACCATCAGGTGACCAAGATAGGGGGTTGTAGGCTTGACTAATATTGTTATTTGATCCCTTGAGGTCACCAGGGAAGCCTCCCTTATGGTGGACCTCCTTCCATCACTAAAATGAGGGAAGTCTCTACTTAGGCGATAATGGTAGACACTTCCAATTGTTACACAAGATTGGGATCTTGTGGAGGAATTTGCATAAGTACAAATCATGTGATAAAAAAGACCACATTTTTGAAGGAGAAAGAAATGTTGAATTTGGCATACTCATCAGGAGAAAGAGTAGTAGTAAGTGAAGTTCACAACCCACTACCACCTCATATTTCTTGTTGCATATTAAAGAAGGGAAATAATGAGAATATCATGAAGACTCAACCAACACCATCACTTAGAAGAAGTATCAAGCCAAGTAGTTATTGTTGGAATACTGAGAAGGGGGGTGAATTAGTATGAGCACTTTATACCACTTTTAACCATGTTATCCCCATTTTGTGGATAACGAAGGATATTATGTCTCTAGGCCCTCAGGTTGCAGATATGGAGTGTTGAGAAACTACATGACCAACAATACCCTTTTGCAAAGATGGAAACCCCTCTCACCACCATAGATGTTCATAGATTTTCAGATGGCATCCACCACATAAACTGGATTTTGGAAGGTAGTGGGCCTTGCTCCATGAGGTACAAGTCAGTATTATGGTGAACATCATTTCAATATTTAATCAAGTTGAGTATGTTGTATCTTAGATTGCTCTATATTTCATGATATGTGCTTGAACATTATCCCTTTTTCCTTGCTTCACCTTGGTGGTTGACATTGTTCCCTAGTAAGTGGATTTACTTGGGAATGGATTTGCTACTAGGAACTCCCTTAATGAGCCATCGTACCATTCTTGACCATACTTACCAATTTCCATCATTATACCCCTCCATTTCCTTATCTCTTGGGATTTTAGGGTTTATTGATCCAAGAGGGGGTTGTCCCTCACTCCATGGGAAGAAGGGGATGAAGGCCCATAGGGGTTGATGTTGGGTAAAAGATAACATCCTTGTATAAACCTTCCAAATGATTTTCCCAAGGATCACCCAAGAAAGAAGTGAAACACTTATCTTTAAGTAAAGGGGACCCACAATATAATAAAGAATGCTTAAAAGGTTAGTTTAAGGATAGGAGGTCTCATCACGAGCCTACCTATCATGTCCATGAATATCTAGTGGTATGACGTTACCATCATCTAGTCATCAAACCAGGGTAATGGCTCTCAGTTGCATGGATGAGAGAAAGGGGGTGTAATGAACCTCAAATTTATCATAAAAAAAAAATTCTTTGGTACATTATCTACCATTTATCTTCATTTAACCAACTTGTATGATGGGTACTTACATTTTGTTTTTGCTTTGCATAACCTTATAACATACTAGCTCAACACTTAAGAGAGGTTCCCATTGAATACATGTATTTTTCTAACTCATATGTTACTATAAAGACTTTAATACAATACCCATATCTACCTATACACTAGGATTCAAATTTTTGTTCCCTTGTTTAATAGAATCAGGCTATTTGGATTTTGCGCATAATTTTGTATCCCTGAGAGTTAATGCTTGTACTCCTACCTAGATATGTCAACATCATAATTCAAATCCTAGATAAAATACGTACCAGGAAGAGGTTTAAGGATATTAAAGAAGGTTTATGGGTGGTTTCAATGTGTTTTCTTTTATGGCTTCATTTTAGTTATGATACAATTCGCCTCCACCATAACGAATCGAACCCCACCAATTCCGCACCATTCTCTACGTAACTAAACTAACTAACCCTCCTCTTCCTGTTGGGGTGATGGAAAGATAACTTCAATGACAAAAGTTTAGCGACCGAATAGTTTCACTAGACAGGCGTGGATTTATTGTTATTAACTTCAGCGTTAAGGGAGATGGATGTACCTGTTAGGAGGAGTTAAGGCTCTGTCATGAAATTAATTAGGGTCCTCTTAAACATCAGTCCCGATGACTCTCCCTCTTATTCTTCCCAATCCTGGTGCGCCAACTTTTCCCTAGCGCATGGAATGTACCTCTCGTGCTGTAAAGAGTGGTACTCATCCCTCTTAGGTTTTGGCGGTCTCTCTTCTGCCCTTGTGACTCTGAAGGAGAGGGTTATGTATTATGCATTCCTCCACAGGAAAAGGCTATCGCCTCTGCGGGCAAACTTTGGTGAAGTCGATGGCAACATATGACTACCTGGTAAGTTTTTTAAGGGAACTGTCGTATCTCAAGTTCGAAACAGAGTTCACTGTTTGGTTTATGCAAAGAAAGACTTTACTTCCTGTAACCTTTACTATGAATTTAAAGGCCCTCTTTACTTCTGACACTTATGTTCAGAGTCTACATGTTACTCCTTTCTATTTTGGTATCGACTGTAGAATAGGTTTCTCGCTGTATCCGAGAGTCACTACTCCTTACCTCTGTGAACTTGAAGTCATACCTCGCGTCCACTATTTGTACCCCATGGGTTTATTTCCAGTCCATTCATTTTTTTTTACCCTGTGGCCCATATTTGAAAGGCTCCAAGAGAGAAAAATAGGGTCATGCCGGATTCTTAACGTCTCTGTTTCTCCTCTTCGACTGATGCATATTATTGGTGGTAAGGTGGTGGTTTACCGGGAGTTTATATCGTACTAAGTTAGGGTAATTTTCACGAGAGCTTCTATTGACTTTGTGTATGATGTCGTTCCTTATGTTCTTCGTTTTTTGTTCGTAAAGGGTTTTAATAAAAGATTTAACTCTTGAGTTCGCAATGCTATTTTTTTTTTCAAAGTAATTGTTTAATTCTGTATAAATGGGATTCTCTGTATTAATGGTGGGACTCTGCCTGTTGCGAGGGTACCCACCAGAATTTCCAAGGACCATCCTCCCCTCGGCCAGGGTCGATTACAAGACAAGGGAATGGCAACTGGAGGGCGCAGTGTTTCAGCACCTAAGTTAAGTATTCCGGCATAACTGTGGTTATCAATTTACCCTTTCGATTCTATATTTACAATCTTACTCTGTACTTTACTAATGTTTTCTGTGAAGGCCAAATGCAGGTATGCCCACTTCATGGCACAGGTATCCGGTCTCTACTCATTATGACAAAGGTACTCGGGTTCCGAAATGTGGCTCTCAACTTGCTTCTTAATTCAAAGCATGGAGGTCATGATTCTGTTCGTAGATTTCTGTTGTTAAAAGTAACATTACTCGTGCTCCGATTTCCTGTGACGGATGTCTGAGGGTTAAATCTGATTTCGTTTTTTGGTTAAAGTTCCATTTAAGGAGATATATACAATCGACCATGATGTAGGGAAATGACAGATATGCTAATGCTAGAAATTGGCGAAAACAGATCTAAGTTTACGGTTGGAAAAACTCTTAAATATGTTAATCTTAGTAATGAAGGAATATTATTTTTCTATTTGGAAATAGCTTATCCTCGACGTTCTATACATTACTTCTGTAATTTAAAGTATTCATAAATCTTTAAAACAGTTATAATAGCCATCATTTCTTGACTTTATTAATGTCTGTATGAATAGTCTCTTGTTAACTCAATTCTTATTTGGAATTTACCCGAATGGGGATCGTTCAGAGGTGGGGTCTCGCATCTCCAAGTCTCTACGTATTGTAGATTCTTGTCTTTCGAACGATTGCATCTTCAGAATAGATTGCATTACTCTGTAATTTCTTAAAATAGCTTTCTGTAAAATGTGAAGCAAATTTAATAGATATCCTAAATGGTAATGCTACAGCCATAAAACTCTTTGTTTCTCTCTGCGCACAACATATGTAAGATGTGTCATACATTGATAATGTATTAGTGAACTCATTTATTCGCTTTCCTGTAGTATGATCCTAGAATGAATATATCATTAAGTTTAGGGTAGTCTTGATCCTTTGATTGTGTTCATTCCCATATGCTTCATTATTATGGTTTTATCCAAGTTCAATTATATATGTGATTCTGTTTAGGAATTAAAATTGTAGAATGAAATATATATGCTTGTAATAGATTTGTCTGTTCATTGATAGATATTCGATTCCACTTAAGGTTTTAATTTCAGGAAACATATCCATATTTAAATCCTACAGTCTAATTGCTGAATTCTATGAGCATATCATATATTTTATATTTACGTACAGGTTCTAAATCCATAGTAGAGGTTACTAGGGAATGATTCTAGAATTGATATGTAAACTATTCGATAGTAAAGTGGACTGTATGTTTCATGAAATCGAACAACCTTTGTCTAGGCTATTGAATGCATACCAACTTTAAGGATTCCACTATATTAATAACCAATTCATCCCACAAAGGCAGAAATACTGAAATTTAGATACAGTAAATGACTTACAACAATTATACAATCATTAAAACAAATACTAGAAACCATTTCAGTTTAGATTTAACATACATAGTAAATTAGATATAAAATCATTCAGACAGATAAGGATTAGAGTAGCATATCTGAACTAAACTCATAGAAAAACAAAGGGAATAGCCATGTTCCTCCCAACCGTAGAACCGAGTAGCCAAGATCACTTGCACGGTTCACCCCCTACCCTGACCATGAGTCCATGAGGGCGAACTTGGAAATCCCTCTTCAGTAATGTCCTTCAATTCAGTAGCTCCCTCTTGCCTCACACTCATTCAGTGTTCATAGCAGCAAGGGAAAAATCAATATTCTCTTTCCCAACATATTTGGCAGCATCCTGCCTCCTCACATATGCTTATTTATTAATTGCCTAGGTCTTTTTCCCCTCCCTTGGGAATTTTCGCAGCTCCCTAAATCCCTGATTTTCAGGGGCTACCAATGGCCAAATCACTAATTTTCCACTTGTAAAAATCAGCCTAGGAGTAGTTCCAACATGTTCCCCACTCATGGAGTCATGATTAGCTACTTTTAACATGGTTGTTCCATTTGTCCTCCTGCAATCAATATAAAATATTTTGTTTTTAAACAAGTGTCATTGTCAAATAGTTAGTTGGGTCAAATCAGATCTTTGCCCAACAGTCATAATAATTTATTACAAACAACAAATTCGGAATTCGGAATTTCCATAAATGGCAAAATTTTTCCAAATTCGAATTTACTAAAAACGGAATAATTTTCCAGAAATTTAAATTTCCAAAAATATTTTATTTTGGGGGATGTCACATCCTTTACCCCTTCAATAAAACACTGTCCTCAGTGTTCATTCCTTTCTTGGAATAAGATTGGATGACATTTCCACAAATCTCCCTCCAATTCCCAAGTGGCCTCCTCAGGACTAAAGTGCTTCCATTGAACCTTTACCTGAGCGACGGCTCTGTTCCGAAGTTCTATTTCTCTCCAGTCCAGAATGCGTAGGGGTTCCACCTGGAACTCACCTTCGGGTTCCACCTATACCAAGTTCCAATCAATCATATGAGTAGGGTCGTGAATATACTTTTTCAACAAGGAAACATGAAATACATTATGAATTCTTAGATTGGCTGGAAGTGCAAGTTGATATGCTACAGGTCCAATTCGAGTTAGTATCTCAAAGGGCCCACAAAACCTGGGTGATAGCTTGGCACATTTTCCTAACTTCAATGAGATTTTTTGGGCTTTGACCTTCAAGTACACATGGTCTCCTGCTTGAAATTCTAAGTGTCTTCTTTTCTGATCTGTGTAGCTTTTCTGCCTATCATGTGCTTCCTTTAGGTTCTGTTGTACCTTTCTTACCACGTTCTCCATTTCTTGGAGCATTTTTGGTCCAACCATGAGTCTGTCAGCCAGGTTATCCCAGCTAATTGGAGTCATACACTTCCTATCGTATAATACTTCAAAAGGGCTCAACTTTGTTGAAGTTTGGTACCCATTGTTATATGCAAATTCTACCAAGTGTATATAGTCCTCCCACTTGTTCGGTTTTGTTCTTACATACATGTGGAGCATATCCTCTATGATTTGGTTTGTCCTTTCGATTTTCCCATCCGTTTGTGGATGATAACCTGTACTGAAATTCAAATTGGTATTTAACCCTGCAAACAGTTCCTTCCAAAAGGCGGATGTGAATTTTACGTCTCTATCTGAAATCACCATTTTAGGAATACCATGCAGTCTAAAAATTTATTTCATGAATATTTCAAAAATGTTTATAGCTTTAAAAGTAGACTTTACAGGAATAAAGTGTGCAGAATTACTGAGTTTATCGATTACCACCATGATATAATCATTTTGTTTCTGATTTTTAGGCAAACCTGTTATGAAGTCTAGTGATATGGTCTCCCATTTCCATTCTAGTACTGGTAATGTCTGTAATAGGTCAGTTGGATGTTGATGTTCGGCCTTAACCTGCTGACAATATTGGCACCTAGCCAAGTATTATATTGTTTCACCCTTCATATTAGGCCAATAAAATAGTTTCCTAAGTGTTGTTATCATTTTCTGGTAACCTGGGTGGCCAGAATACGGTCTCTTATGCACTTCGTCCAAGACTGTTAATTTTAACTCTACTGAATCTGGTATGTAAAGCCTATTTTTAAATCGTAACAGTCCTTTCTTGTCGATACTTAGATCTGGTTTAACTGAGTTTGCGGTACTATTTGGTAATTCTACCATTATCTTAGTGTAGTTTTCATCGTTAATACATGTCGTCCTTATTCTTTGTTCCAGATCACTTTCTGCTCTGTTGATATTTATCTCAAATAACCCATGAACCCTTCTGCTTAAAGCATATGCTACTTTATTTTCCTTGCCCTTGATATGTTTGACCTCGAAGTCGAATTCGCTCAAGAAGGCTAACCACCTTGCTTGTATTGCATTGAGATCTGGTTGGTTAAACAGATATTTCACCCCGCTATTATCTGTTAATAATAGGAATTTTCTGCCCATTATGTAGTGTCGCCACATTTTTAAGGCGTGTATTACTACTACCAATTCTAAGTCATGTGTGACATAATTTCGCTCGTGTTCTTTTAGTTTCCAGGACTCATAACAAATAACGTGTCCTTCCTGAGTTAGGACACCACCTAGCCCTTCTTTACTTGCATCAACAGATATGGTGAAGTCTTTATCTGGGTCTACTACTTTCAATATGGGTGCAGTTATCAATAATTCCTTTAGTTTATTGAAGTTGTCTTGACACTTCTCTGACCAGTTAAACCTGGTTCCTTTCTTTTGTAATGAGGTGATAGGTTAAGCTATCTTGAAAAACCCTTCTATAAACCTGCGGTAATATCTGATGATTCCCATGAACGACCGTATATCCGCTACATATTTAGGTACCGACCATTCCATAATGGATTTTGTCTTTTCCGGGTCTATGGTAATGCCCTCTACTAAAATTACATGTCCAAGATATTGTATTTCTTTTTGATAGAATTCACACTTGTTGAATTTGGCGTACAATTTGTGCTTCCTCAATGTTTGCAGAACTATTCTTAAGTGTTCCTCATGTTACTCCTCTGTCTTTGAATAGACCAGGATATCGTCGATTAATACTACCACGAACTTGTCCAAGTACTGACTGAAAATACTGTTCATTAGGCACATAAATGTGGTTGGGGCGTTAGTGAGTCCTAAAGGTATGACTACGAACTCGTAGTGTCCATATCTTGTCTGAAAAGTTGTTTTGTTTATGTCCTTGTCTTTTATCCGAACTTGATGATAACCAAATCGTAAATCCAATTTTGAAAATATCTTGGTCCCTCCTACTTGATCAAACAGATCATTTATCCTTGGTAGGGGGTATTTATTCTTAATAGTCATTTTGTTCAGTTGTCTATAATCGATACATAGTATTAGAGTACTGTCTTTATTTTTCACAAAGAGGATTGGTGCTCCCCAAGGTGAGACACTCGATCTGGTATACTCTTTGTCCAACAATTCCTGTAATTGTATTTTTAATTCTGTCAGTTCTGGTAGACTCATTCGGTACGACGCTTTTGAGATGGGGTTTGAACCAGGTAGTAGGTCTATGGAGAAGTCTATTTCCCTTCCGGGGGGTAATTCTGGTATCTCGTCCACAAACATGTCTCTGAAATCACATATAACAACAAATTCTTCCAACTTTGGCTTATCTTCTTTTTCTGCTAGATTCATCACTTGGATGGCATAAACTTGACATCCCTTTCTCATACATTTCTTTAGTTGCATCGCTGAAATTTGTTTGACTGATACCGGTTTTGGTATACCTTGGGTTGTCTTGGTAGTGCCAGAATCATCCTTATAGCTAAGTATCTTTGTATAACAATCTAATATTGCTTTGTGTTGTTCCAACCAATCCATCCCAATAATCATATCATAAGATCCTAGTGGTAGGATGGTCAGATCGGTCCTTATAGTTTGACCATCTAAGCTGAACTCAAAATCCAAAATATAGTCCATTACTTTCCTTTTAGTACCTGTCGCTAGTTGCACAAGCCATGATTTTGTGTGCTTCAATCTCTTAAGTTTATTTGACTCTACTACCTTCGGAGTAATATAACTTAATGTTGCTCCGGGGTCAATGAAAATATAAATTCGAGTGTCATGGATTTTACCTTCGATTTCTACCACCGAGGACTAGTGGTCAACTTGTCAACCATCAATGGCTGCATTTATTTGATGTAGGCTCCTACCCATGTCTCCCACTGTCGAGGCTTCTTGCAGATTATGAACGACAGTTCTGTTTGCTGAAATCAAACATGGACAGTTCCTCCTCAAATGAGGCTCTCCACATTCCCAACACTTTAGTGGCTCGCGGGAGTTGTCCCCAAACTTCTTCATTCCCAGGTTTACCGGTTTACCACTACTCAGCGTATTTGGGTGGTTGAAGTGAGAATCTTTTCTCGGGAAACTTTTTACTGTATTCCGATGCAGAGATGGCTGCTATACCTTCTTCTGTTGGTTCATTTAATCTTGCTTCTTATCCTTCCAGGCTTTTGGAAACTCCACCCATTGTTTATACTGATCATAGCACATTCGTGCTTTCCTGAATACTTCACTCAAGGATTTGGGGTTGTCAAACTCGATCCTGTCCCTGTAGGACTGTGGTAAGCATATTAAGAATTGTTAGATTTTTACCTTATCCTCTCGAATGTACGGTAAGAACCTTAACAGTTCCAAAAATTTATTTATAAGGTCCTCCATCGTCATCTGTCTAAGTCGTAACTCGTAAAATTCTTTCGTTTTCCTTTCATAATAATTTTCAGAAAGGTATTGTTTCTTGAAATACTTCTTAAAGTCAGACCATTCCAACTGTTTCTCCTTTAGGTCCTTGGCCAATTTCAGATCTTTCCACCAAATACTGGCCTTCCCTTTCAGATTATAGATGGCCATCCTGACCTTCATGTTGCTGGAATAGTTATAGATTTGGAAGTATTTTTTGATGTCCAATAGCCATGCCTCTGCTTCTTCTCCTGTACTGGACTCTCCATCAAATATAGCGGGTTTAATATTTTTAAATTCTCCTTCAAGGTGGTCTTCTTGTTTTCTTTTTCTGTCCATTTTAGTTCCATCTTCAGCTGGAGGTGTTCCTTCAGATGAACTATCTCCTTTTTTTGTTTCTGGCCCGGAGTTCTTGGAGGCTCTCTTGCTGACTTCTTCGTCGTTATTATTGTCTTTAGGGATTTTCTTGGTCACTATACTGCGCAACAGGACTTCATTTATCTCTTGTTGTTCTTCCTGTGCCTTCTTCAATTTTGCATTGTCGGCTTTAAAGATATGTAGTTCAACAATTAGATTCCTCATTGTTTCCAACACTTCTGTGGGTGAGCTTCCGTCACTGTTCTACCTTGTATCCCCAGGAGGTATTTGTTGTGGATTTTCTTCCATCCTTTTTTCTGCATTGTCCTGAGCTACCATACTTAATCACCAAAACAGAAAAAGCTTTATGTTTGTAACCAAAAGATTTATTAGTTTTTATATAAAACAGGATATATACTAAGCACTACAGTGGTCCTATTCAGGCCCAGTGTTGTAACTTTTTCTCTGATACCATATGTAATGAACCTCAAATTTATCATAAAAAAATAAAATTCTTTGGTACATTATCTACCATTTATCTTCGTTTAACCAACTCGTATGATGGGTACTTACATTTTGTTTTTGCTTTGCATAACCTTATAACATACTAGATCAACACTTAAGAGATGTTCCCATCGAATACAAGTATTTTTCTAACTCATATGTTACTATAAAGACTTTAATACAATACCCATATCTACCTATACACTAGGATTCGAATTTTTGTTCCCTTGTTTAATAAAATCGAGCTATTTGGATTTTGCGCATAAGTTTGTATCCCTGAGAGTTAATGCTTGTACTCCTACCTAGCTGTGTCAACATAAAAATTCAAATCCTACATATAATACGTACCAGGAAGAGGTTTAAGGATATTAAAGAAGATTTATGGGTGGTTTCATTGTGTTTTCTTTGATGGCTTCATTTTAGTTATGATACAATTCACCTCCACCATAACGAATTGAACCCCGACCAATTTCGTGCCATTCTTTTCATAACTAAACTAACTAACCCTCCTCTTCTTGTTGGGGTAACAGAAAGATAACTTCAATGACAAAAGTTTAGCGACCGAATAGTTTCACTGGACAATCATGGATTTACTGTTATTAACTTCAGTGTTAAGGGAGATGGATGTACCTGTCAGGAGGATTTAAGGATCTGTCATGAAATTAATTAGGGTCCTCTTAAACATCAGTCCCAATGACTCTCCCTCCTGTTCTTCCCAATCCTGGTGCGCCAACTTTTCCCTAGCACATGGAATGTACCTCCTGTGTTGTAAAGAGTGGTACTCATCCCTCCTAGGTTTTGGTGGTCTCTATTCTGCCCTTGTGACTCTGAAGGAGAGGGTTCTGTATTATGCATTCCTCCATAGGAAAAGGCTACCGCCTCTGCGGGAAAACTTTGGTGAAGTCGACGACAACATCCAACTACCTGGTAAGTTTTTTAAGGGAACTGTTGTATCTCAAGTTCGAAACAGAGTTCACTATTTGGTTTATGCAAAGAAATACTTTACTTCTTGTAACCTTTACTATGAATTTGAAGGCCCTCTTTACTTCCAACACTTATGTTCAGAATCTACACGTTACTCCTTTCTATTTTGGTATCGACTGTAGAATAGGTTTCTCGTTGTATCCAAGAGTCAGTACTCCTTACCTCTGTGAACCTGAAGTCATACCTCGTGTCCACTGTTTGTACCCCATGGGTTTATTTCCAGTTCATTCCTTTTTTTTTACCCTGTGGCCCATATTTGAAAGGCTCCAGGAGAGAAAAATAGGGTCACACTAGATTCTTAACATCTCTGTTTCTTCTCTTCGACTGATGCATATTATTGGTGGTAAGGTGGTGGTTTACCGGGAGTTTATATCTTACTAAGTTAGGGTACCTTTCACGAGAGCTTCTATTGACTTTGTGTATGATGTCGTTCCTTATGTTCTTCGTTTTCTATTCGTAAAGGGTTTTAATAAAAGATTTAACTCTTGAGTTCACAATGCTATTTTATTTTTCAAAGTAATTGTTTAATTCTGTATAAATGGGATTCTCTGTATTAATGGTGGGACTCTGCCTGTTGCGAGGGTACCCACGAGAATTTCCAGGAACCATCCTCCCCTCGGCTAGGGTCTATTACAAGACAAGGGCACGGAAATTGGAGGGCGCGGTGTTTCAGCCCCTAAGTTAAGTATTCCAGCATAATTGTGGTTATCAGTTTACCCTTTCGATTCTATATTTACAGTCCTACTCTGTACTTTACTAATGTTTTCTATGATGGCCAAATGCAGGTATGCCCACTTCACGGCATAGGTATCTTGCCTCTACTCATTATGAAAAAGGTACTCGGGTTCCAAAATGTGGCTCTCAACTTGCTTCTTAATTCAAAGCATGGAGGTCATGATTCTGTTCGTAGCTTTTTGTTGTTAAAAGTAACATTACTCATGCTCCGATTTCCTGTGCTGGATGTCTAAGGGTTAAATCACATTTTTTTTTTTGTTAAAGTTCCATTTAAGGAGATATATACAGTCGAGCATGATGTAGGGAAATGAAAGATATGCTAATGCTAGAAATTGGCGAAAACAGATCTAAGTTTACGGTTGGAAAAACTCTTAAATATGTTAAGCTTAGTAATGGAGGAATATTATTTTTCTATTTGGAAATAGCTTATCCTCGACGTTCTATACATTACTTCTATAATTTAAAGTATTCGTAAATCTTTAAAATAGTTATAATAGCCATCATTTCTTGAATTTATTAATGTCTGTATGAATAGTCTCTTGTTAACGCAATTCTTATTTGGAATTTACCCCAACGGGGATTGTTCAGAGGCATGGTATCACTTCTCCAAGTCTCTGCGTATTGTAGATTCTTGTCTTTCGAATGGTTGCATCTTCAGAATAGATTGCATTACTCTATAATTTCTTAAAATAGCTTTCTGTAAAATGCGAAGCAAATTTAATAGATATCCTAAATGGTAATTCTACAGCCATAAAATTCTTTGTTTCTCTCTGTGCACAACATATGTAAGATGTGTCATACGTTGATAATGTATCAGCAAACTCATTTATTCACTTTCTTGTAGTATGATCCTAGCATGAATATATCATTAAGTTTAGGGTAGTCTTGATGCTTTGATCGTGTTCATTCCCATATGCTTCATTATTCTGGTTTTATCCAAGTTCGACTATATATGTGATTCTGTTTAGGAATTAAAATTGCAGAATGAAATATATATGCTTGTAATAGATTTGTTCATTCATTGATACATATTCGATTCTACTTAAGGTTTTAATTTCAGGAAACATATCCATATTTAAATCCTACAGTCTGATCGCTGAATTCTATGAGGATATCATATATTTTATATTTATGTACAGGTTCTAAATCCATAGTAGAGGTTACTAGGGAATGATTCCAGAATTGATATGTAAACTATTCGATAGTAAAGTGGACTGTATATTTCATGAAATCGAACAGCCTTTGTCTAGGATATTGAATGCATACCAACTTTAAGGATTCCACTTTATTAATAACCAATTCATCCCATAGAGGCAGAAATACTAAAATTTAGATACAGTAAATGACTTACAACAATTATACGATCATTAAAACAAATACTAGAAACCATTTCAGTTCAGTTTTAACATGCACGGTACATTAGATATAAAATCATTCAGACAGATAAGGATTAGAGTAGCATATCTGAACTAAACTCATGGAAAAACAAAGGGAACAACCACGTTCCTCCCAACCGTAGAACCGAGCATCCAAGATCACTTGCACGGTTCACCCCCTAGCCTGACCATGAGTCCATGAGGGAGAACTTGGAAATCCCTCTTCAGCAATGTCCTTCAATTCAGTAGCTCCCTCTTGCCTCACACTCATTCAATGTTCATAACAACAAGGAAAAAATCAATAGTCTCTTTCCCAGCATACTTGGCAGCGTCCTGCCTCCTCACATATGCTTATTTATTAATTGCCTAGGTCTTTTTTCCCTCCCTTGGGAATTTTCGCAGCTCCCTAAATCCCTGATTTTCAGGGGCTACTAATGGCCAAATCACTAATTTTCCACTTGTAAAAATCAGCCTAGGGATAGTTCCAACATGTTCCCCACTCATGGAGTCATGGTCAGCTACTTTTAACATGGTTGTTCCATTTGTTCTCCTGCAATCAATATGAAATATTCTATTTTTAAACAAGTGTCATTGTCAAATAGTTAGTTGGGCCAAATCAGATCTCTGCCTAACAGTCATAATAATTTATTACAAACAACAAACTAGAAATTCGAAATTGCCATAAATGGAAAAAATTTCCAAATTCGAATTTACTAAAAACGGAATAAATTTCCAGAAATTTAAATTTCCAAAAATATTTTATTTTGGGGGATGTCACAGTGGGTCTCATCACAAGCCAACCTTCTCATTTCCACTAGGTGTTTATGGGTGAAATTTCCATCATCTGGTCACCAGGCCAGTGCAGTGACCTTTAGTCTCTCCTTATGCTATATTGAAAGAAAATACAAAGAAATAAATATAAAAGGCAATTGGTGGGCTTGGAAAAATTTCATTGCAGACGAAGCTACCACACACCCTCTACAAAGGCACCCATGAATGAGACACTACGACCCCTTGTATGTCATGAGCCTTATTCCCATTGAGTCTTGACCCCAACCACTTCATCCACTTTACATGGCTTAAAGAGGGATCTCTTGGAAACTCTCCTTGACCTAGGGAAAGATCTACCCAATAGGATACCTCGTCAATCCTCCCATATTTAAGCTTGACAAATTGCATAGTGTCTTTGAGAAATTAATTGTTTGATATAGTGATCTTTGATGCACTTTCTTAGATGTATCATTTATTGATTGGATTCACTATCATGATGTTATAACTTGATATCTTTGGAGGGAATTCTCATTTGTCTTTGCATGACCTCGTTGGTGGACAGTTTTGGGAGAACAAGCCTAGCTTGGGCTTCCATGGGGCTACAAGCCCATAGGTTGGATGTCAAGGGACCGCATGCCATATGAGAAATATCAGACTTGGAAGGCCTTGATGATGAATTGAATGACATATCCCCCACATGCCAAGCGTTTTTCCTAGGAGAGGCAAAATTTCACTTCTAGAGGCCCGATGTCACCTAGGCGGGTTAGGGCTTGGTGGTGAGGTGCCACTCATTGAAACATGGAAGTTTTGAGGAGAAGAGGGTCTTAACCATGAGGATATTTTCTATATTCTTTACATGTGGCCTTTGGAGGTCTACCCATGCTTCTCCAATACCAATGACTTCTTCCAAGTGAAAAAATGTCCCCTAAATGGGAGACGTCCATCTAAAATTAGGGTTTATTTGTGCAAAAGTGAAACATTAAATGAACAATTCAATATTACTTTGTTAAAGGTAGAAATATTAGGGTTGTTGACCCCTATTCTTGTGGTTTACCCATTAATGTATGGACAAGTCACTTGGTGACATTTTGTATAAATAAGAGATCATAAGATCTCATTTTAACTTAACTCTCCCTCATTGTGAGAAGTATTGGTCTGAAATTTTTTCTATATTTGGCTCTATTTGTCTCTTGTGCACTTGTTTATGGCTATCTTGATGAATGGTTGATGGAGGAGTAAGGCGCTAGCCTTGGACGAATGATTTCTAGCTTTTATGGTGGATTATCTTAACATCTTTCTTGATTTTGTTATGGTCTTTACTCTTATGATATCATTATTTTCAAGTCAAGGATTGTTGTGCTAGGAGATAGGTGGGAAGTATAAGGGCATACACCCCCACCATAGTCTTCTTCATTTTATGCTTCATGTTATTGGTTGAAGAAGGGTTTGCTAAGAGAAGTATAAGGGCATACACCCTCTTATCTTAAACCCTAGCTAGAGAAACTTGCCTTGGGAAGTAAAAGGGATTACACCCTCAAGGAGGTAGCTTCTCTAGATATTTCTTTTATTTTACTCCATTAACCCAACAGTAAAGGCACTAGTCATATATTTTTTCATTGGAGATATAAAATCATTGCCTTGGGATATGTGGATTTTTATCTTTTGAAAGGTCTCTTGCTTGGAGTTGGTTTGCCTCATTGAGAGGATTATTCCCCGACTAGGGAGTCCCTTCTCTCCCACTAATTTACTTGTTGTTACAAACCCTAAACTACAACCATTAGGTCTGATCTAACCTAGATAAAAAACTAACCATAACTCCTAAACTAACCCTAGACTAGCTCCTAAATTTTTCACACTAACTCTACTAACTAGGGCACATCTTTTGGGCTACTTGTTGTCATATTTTGATGGTGTAATTTTCTGATATAAGTGACTGAAAGATACATCCATAAGGCTGCAAGTTTTTGCATAAAATACATGTTATAACAACTTGCTTTACTCAGCCTTAAAAGTGTCATTTTTTAGTCATACTTGATTGCCATACTTATTGATAATATTGTTGATTGATCCCATGCTTTACATGATGATTTGAATGTATTACTTGCTAACATAAACTGTCATCTATTGATTCAAATTAGGGACAAAAACCTTAACTTGTTGATCCATACTAACGTATATCATTGCGAGTTGGATTTTCTTGTGTCTCGGGAAGGTACAATCATTCAGAGAAGTACTATACCTTTGGGGAAACAATCACCAGAATTACAAGGCATATTTTCCCACATTTTACTCTACTTCGACTTGACCTCTAGGGGCTTCACTTCCATATCATTCCCCCTAAGGTCACTTGGATTGCCTACCTAGAGTGACCTAGTCACCCTTGAAGTGTGGGACCTACATCGAGGTGACAATGGGTGTAGGATCCCCAATTTGTAGCACTTTCATTGTGGTTGGGTCGAGATTTTACCAACCTACAACTTGCACTATAACAAAGAACAATATATATTCTTTCACTTTAACAACAATGTTTAGTAGTATATCTATGAATGCATCCAATATATATATATATATATATATATATATATATATATATATGTCAAGAATTCATTCATAGGAATCATCAACTTCCAAATTCTCCAGCTGCAACTAGAAGGAGGCTACAACCCTCTATTCTCAGGCTCCAACTTGAAGGAAGATACAACTCTTTGAATTCTATGGCTCCAACAAGAATGAGGCTATAACCCCCTCGGTTCTCCGAATCCAACCGAAAGGTGGCTACAACCACCTAATTCTCAGGATCCAACCTAAAGGAAGTTTGAACTCCCTGATTCTTCAACTCCAACCGAAAGGAGGATACAACCCCCTTTCAATGCCCCATCCAACCACCCTAAAATATAAGTGTAGAGCAACTTTCACTACCACAATTATCCCACTGTCACTGCCACTACCTCTATCACATCAACCTTTAACCTTTCATTGTATCCAACCTATCACTTTCAGCTTGTCATTGTATCCAACCTATCACTGTCATCTTGTCATTGTATCCAACCTATCACTTTCACCGATACTCAACCAGATCCTCTCAAAAGGATCATACGCGAAGGAAACCTCTCAACTAGATGTCCAACATCACCAACACATGACTCTACCAAGTATGTACCAAGATCACAAACATACCATCACAAGATATGTGTCTCAACCATGTACTAAACCATACCAAGCATCAACCATGTACCACAACTTGTATCACAACAAGTGCATCAACCATGCACCAACACCTATACCAAACTGTGCATCAACCATGCACCTCAATCTGTACCATGTGCCTCAACCATCAACCATGTATACCAAGTATCAATCATGTATCATATTATGTATCAACCATGTACATCAAAACCATAGCAAGTACCAATCATGTACCATAACCATGTGCCAACCATACACATTAACCATGTACATCAACCATGTACATCAACACATGTACCATACCATACCAACAATGTATCTCAACCATATACCATATCACTCTCAATCATGCCATGTACCATAAGATAAGCCTCAAGTATATACCAATATCACAAATATGTTCCTCTAACAATGAACCATAACAATCATATACCAAGTACCAAGAGTATGTATCAAGCTAGTAACTATATCACCTTAACCATGTACCATCAAGGGATCCCAAGACATGCCTTAAGCATGTGCCATACCATCCAAGATACAAGCCTCAAACAAATACATAAATGACATACCTTTACTCATGAACCCTGAAGCATACCATCTCAGTCTGTGTTGTACCATCAAAACTTGTCGCAACCCAACCGTATCTTATTTTTCAAACTTTTCATCAGATACAAAAATTGTCCTCTTGCAGCCTCTGTACAACCTCAGAAAACTAGGGTTTCTATTTTTCTACAACTCTGAAACATTCATCCCTTCAAACCTTCGTTGCCTCAGGAAAAATGTCGCCACTTCAACCTCAAATTCACTAATAGATTTACCAAAAGTTATACCATAACACTCATAAGATAGATATTCAATGTAAGTGTGCGTATAAATGAGAGACTCTTGAGGTGTACTTATACTTGTTCTAGGTAACCTCTTTCCTTATTTTAGGCATGGAAAAAGTGCATTGCAGACGAAGGTACCAAACACCCTCTACAAAGGAACCCATGAATAAGACACTACAACCCCTTGTATGTCATGAGCCCTATGCCCATTGAGTCTTTACCCCAACCACTTCATCCACTTTACGTGGTTTAGAGAGGGATCTCTTGGAAACTCTCCTTGACCTAGGGCAAGATCTACCCAATAGGACACCTTGTCAACCCTCCCAAATTCAAGCTTGACAAATCGCATAGTGTCTTTGAGAAATTAATTGTTTGATATAGTGATATTTGATGCACATGCTTATATGGATCATTTATTGATTGGATTCACTTATCATGATGTTATGACTTGAGATCCTTGGAGGGCGTGCTCATTTGTCTTTGCAGGACCTCGTTGGTGGACAATTTTGGGAGAACAAGCCTAGCTTGGGATTGTTATCACACAATTTGTAGTTAGGATAATGGACGAATGAAAAGAGGTCAAACCGGAGTAACTGAACCAATCCCACCCACTGTCACCTCGATGGGAATGTTCTTTCTATTTAGGGAGGTAAGGCCTAAGAGAGACTTCCCCGGTGACCTCGGGTTTTGAGAAGGAAAAAGGTTTAGCAAGGATAAGTGATAATAATCCCCCTCACAAGTCACCACCTGATCAGAAATTTTGTCTTATAGCTAATAAATATAATCGGAAGTAATAACCAAAAAGAGTACTTGACCGAGACAAAGAAACAAAGAAACTAGGCATATGCAAGCTTTCTTGCTAGTTAGTACTTCATATAATAAATGACTTTCTGACAATGAGCAATTGTACAATGATATTGATGAAGTAAATCAATGTTTACAAGATAGAAATGATTACAATATATATTACTTCTCAATGAATGTTAAAGGCACTTCACAATAAACAATGGCAATTTATCCTTAATGTAACAATACTTGAAGCAATGCTTTAGCTAATCATTCAATTGCTTTAAAGACAAATAGATGTTGCAAAAAGGTGTTTATAGCATAAAAGATGACGACAACACTAGGGTTAGTAAAGTTAGTCTCGGCTAGGGTTAGTAAGAGTTAAAGGTTTTTCAAAGTAGTTGATTTTTGGTATGATCAGGGTGATCAACACAATGGAGGTCTTAGATCAGTGCCTTGTTAGGGTTAATGGAGTAAAAAAGGGCTACAAATGTTGAAGGGTCATGATGATAGTAATAGGGCTAGAGACAAGAGGGTTTGGTGTCAAAGTTTCGTTAAAGTGAGGCTTCAACAGGTCAAACCCTAGGGGAGATAGCTCACTACGGTGTAGGTGACCTAGGCCCTAGTGTGTCTTCCTCCTTCTCTAGCTCAGAAAGACAAATTTAAACGAGTAGCTTGGGAAAGAAAAATCTATGGCTAAAGACAAGAAGGTTAAATGTTGAGGTTTTGCTAAAGCAAGGCCTCAACAATGAAACCCTAGGGGAGAAGGGATCACTAAAGTGTAGGTGACCTAGGCCTTAGTGCTTTCTCCTACTTCTTCAGTTCATTGAAAAGAATAAAATGACTATGTTGGAAGAATAAGGTTAGAGTGTTTCTATGGAAAGGCTCTATCTAACTTCAACAAAACCAAATGGCTCTTAATCTTAGTAGGTGTTAGCACTTGGTAAATTTCCTAGAGGTTGAAACAGAAGAAATCTACAAAGGTAACTTTATCCAACCACTTTTAAAGATGGGATCTATCCCTTCCAGCTTTAGAGAGGGATCTCTCTATATGATTTAGCTATGTTTTCAAATTTAGATATTAGGCTAGGTAAATAAATAGGTAGGTTTTGTTGTCAAAGTGTTTTTAAATTGGTTGAGACAGTCTACACCTCCATTGGGCTATGGGGTCTGTGTTATAATAAACTTGAGATTCAAACTAGAAACGTGAAGGAATACTTCCACAGGGAGAGATAATATACTCACTAGATCTTTTAGTATATTAAATGATGGACAAAAGAAAATATGAGAAAGATAAATTCAACTAAGAAGCATTTAAGAATTTATTATTTGAAAACATCAGAAGATAAACACTAAAATCTTTCGAGTCGGAAACAAGGTATCTGAGATAAATCCTGCAACATTCGTTACTCTTAAATATTAGTTTCAGAAAAAAATATGACCACAAAGCAAGAATAACATTCAACTTAGAGAAAAAACATCACCAGTGAATACACGCAAGAATCCTGTAAAAGTGCCTCCTTTTATTAATGGCAGATCTCTTAAAAAATGATACAGCCTGATAGCGTCAGGGTGTGAAGATCAACAACCCTCAATAATTCGAAAGGTGAAGTATTTATAACTCAAATTACAAACGTTCTTGTCATAACTGATCATGACGTTCTCATTCTATTTTTAGCCTAACTAATTTAACTAATCAAACTGATTGATGACTTGGTGCAATTGCATGCGGAAATTCTGGGTAGACCGTTGATGAAGCCTTTGCACGACCTCATCTGACTGGAAAGGTGACTGGACCTAGACAACTCATATTCTAATCGAGCAGATCACAAAGTTCCTCCCATCTGAGATGACTAGGCACAGTGACTTTGAGCAGTCTCTGATACACTTCGTCCATTTCCGTATACTTGGCGAATGTGGGCTTAGTGAGGAAAATGTATCGAATCTCGTGTTGGATACTGATGTCCAACTAAAGAGCATCCAGGAATGCTTTGCTGGTGATGCTCCGTTATATGCCAGCAAACTTTAAATTGTCCTTAGACACTTCAGACAGTCTCTTTTTGTAATCTGGGAGTGTCATCAGTTTATCATTAATAACCTTCAGACCGGGGAGACCTTTCTTCTGGAGAGCCTCGATCTTGTTGAAGAACTTATGTACCCCTAGGTCCATGGTCTGAGCCTTTTCTTCCAGTTGAAGCATTAATCCTCTCTTGGTCAAAACTCTTTTGACCTCAAGGATGGTCTTTGTTCTGTCCTCAATCTTCAACTCTTCTAGCTCTTCTTTGGTCTTAGAATTGAGGAATTTGATGATCTCATTTGCCTGAGTTGGTTTATCTCCCAATTCTACTCTGATCTTCTCAATAGCCTGTTTACTCCTCTGGACCAACTCGTTTTGCTCAAACATGATTTGGATCATGGGCCAGATTTCATTTATGGACTTTGTGATGTCTGTCCATACATTCTCTTTGACCTCAACCAAAGTCTTCCCTGCCACTATTTTCTTTTGGAGCTGCTGTAGTTCCTTCCTGAGCTGCTCAGTTACTTGCTTTTCTTTGGAGAGACTAGTCTAGAAAGAAGTTTTGAGTTCCTGGAGGTTCCCCACTTCCTTCTTAAGCCTGTTGATTTCTATCTCTTGCAGGTTCATCTTTTCCATGGATTTGGCGAGGTCAGTTGTCCCCTCTTGTGGTGTCACTGGTGTTGCAGATGGGATTGTTGTCACTGTTGTTGTGCTTGCTCCTGAAATCGGAATGACACTCAATGGAATGAATTCCATTGGCTTCATCTGTTCCTTCTCTTTTAATAATCTTTCCATCTCTGCTTCCATTTCTTTGAGCTATGCATTCTGCTCCATAAGCAGTTTGAGCATTTCGTCTTTCTCACCTTCTTTCTTTGCTATCTCCTTTGCCTGCGAGTCTTCCGTAGGAGGGAGCTTCAACTGTTTCCTCAAGGAGGCAATGTCTGCATTCTTTTTCTTTATCATTTCCTCTGCATCTTTGACGTTCGAAGGATCATACCCGATCTTGAGGACCAGCTCCTCCAAATTATTGATTCTATTATCCTTCGCAAAGGACGATATCTTTTCCATCTTGAGCTGTGTCTGAGCATTGTTTAGTGATACTTGTAATTTTGTTGTAGAAGCAGAAGCATGTGCCACTGTATGGAAAACCATCTCCCCAGTCTGTTTGTGCAAATCCATCTGATCTACTGGGTGCACGTCCTTCGTCTAGAACTCGAAGGTGGTCCTCTTGTAGTCTGTGATTACCTTGGGGTCTGGTACCTACGCCTGGAGGAAGGCCATGTGCATCCTGCCCTTTTCTGTGTCAAATGAAGACAACAATCTATGTTGCGCAGTCGACGTCTGCTTTCGAAATTGAGCGTAAGTACTTCTTGTAAGGGTCTGATTCTTTTTCTTAATCAACTCGTACTTCTCGAAAATGCTCAATTTGGGCCCAGTCTTGCCCGACTGAGTATCCAGTGGGGAGTCTGAGGATTTCCTTGGCACTGCTGGGGTGATGTCCTTATGTAGGCTTGAGCCAAAAGGTGGGATGACAGACTTGACCACTGTGGTGGGAGGGACTTCTAATTCTCCAGTTGGGCCGGGAACAGTGGTTGTCTGTGTGCAACTAGAACTCTTCAGACGACACCTCCGTGACAGACGGAGATGACTCTTTTCTGGGCCTTTTTTCCTTAGGGACCTGAGGCATGGTCGTTGGTGGCACATTAGTCGGGGGAACCTACTATTCCACTTCGACCAAGGTGTCAGGCACCCACACTATCTGATTGGCAAATTTTTCAATCTCGGGCCTGGACACATGTACATATGGGACATTTTTTTTCTTCACCCGCATTTCTTAGATGATCCCATGAGGATCATAGTGCCATGGGAAGCTTAAGAAAAACTTCATCTCTCTCAGCATCCGGTCAACTTCTTCCCCAGCGCCACGACTGTTGCAGATGAAGGAGCCAATCTGCCACTTGATTCTAAGCTGCTGCTTTTTCTTCAAGGATAAAAAATGAATGTCATCTGAATTCATGATCTGTCTAATATACTCTAATGCAAAGATTCTTACCGACAAATATTTGGGCAGCTTGTAGGGTGCCAACTCACACCTGAATACTCTGATCTCGGTGTGGTTCTGATACAGGTACCAATCCCCAGTCTTTGTGTTGTACGAGAGATGCAAGATTCTCTGGACTTCGTCGTTTATTCGAGGCTCGGGCCTACCGCTCAACATGCTTACCACAGGGTGGTAGAACAGATCCATGAATGCCTTGAAGCTATACTCTGTGGAGTTATGCTTTAGCAAAGAGGTCCATGCTGTGACTGGCTGAGGCCTTCCATCTGCGTCCATCTTCTACATGGAAAAACTAAATTTATCTGCTTGAAAGTAGACAAACATGTATGCCAGTATAGACGAATATTTGAACATGACTTCCGTGCCAAAATTCACAAAATGTTCATGAATATTGTCGGCCAAGAAGGTGTTGTAATCAAACTGTGTTGTGGGTTTTTCATCATTGGAGAAAATGGATAGGAAACCCAGAATGGGCTCATCTACCCATTGGTCAAAATAGTAACCTAGCAGGGCACAAAGGGAGGAAATGACTTGGTTTCCCTTGGTGGAGAACATGGACGATGGGTAAGGGGGGTTTGTGGAAGGTAATTTAGCAGAGGTGGGAAGGAAAAGCTTGCATATTTGATCTCTCTGGGGAAAATTCATCTTCTGATATAACTCATCAAGGATTTCTAGGTTGAAAGGAGATGCAGATTCAGCACGGGGAATTTGCATCATCTGGTCTATGTCTTCGAGAATGATGAGGAAAAGGGTGTCTCCGGAAGAGGAGATGATGGATCTTTGTTTAGGGATATAGTGAGCTTGGCATTTAAGTGCAAACTCGGGAAAATGGTGGATCTGGGGAAAGAGGCAAAGGGGAAAATTGGACTCCCAGAGTCCAATTTCATCGCTCTGGTCCAGGAAAACCTCTCTGAGCCATGACTGGAGGTCTGAGAAATTGAAATCACATTTGGTATCTGCGATCAATCTGTCCTTGTCGACCAATGGGATCTTGTCCATGTCGACAGGAGACAGGAGAAAAGGATTCTCCTCTCCTTCTGCTTGTCTTGGCTTTGGTGCCATCTCTGCAACAATACCTGCAATAAACACGAAGTTAGTGGGTCGACTGACTGTGGATGAAGGCGACAGGATTTAACGGAGGGGCTAGCTATGAGATTTTCTGGTGCGACGAGTGAACAACAAAAATGGGGGAGAACGGTAATTTTATTTAAAACCGGGTTCGGTTGGACGTGGGAGACAGGTCAGCAGGATAACGGGTATGTTATCCAGTAATAAATGGACAACGGGCCACTTGGGGGTGAGATGGCTGGTGACGGTGGCCCAAAAAATACGGACGGATGACATGGTTGCTAGGGATTGGAGGTGAAAGTCACAATAAGGGGCTGGTCATGAGTGAAAAGGGGTAGGGGACTGACAGCAGTTATGGGATGTGACATAACTCGGGAGCAAGTGGAACAAGTGGAAGATAAAG
>ML786134.1:220207-236616 GCA_009831015.1 Picea engelmannii
AATTAGGGTCATTGATCTACGTGCACTTTTGCTGGCCGCAGATCTTAGCGTGTCGTTTATCATTCATTCTGGACCCCCCCCCCTCCATTAAAGGCATAACAGACGGGGGGGGGGGTTCGGAATCAAATCTGGATTGTTGATTTAAGCGCTCGTCTCTGGGCCGTCCAGATGTGCGCAAGTCTTATTTCTGATTCCAGACCCCCCCCCGGTTAAAAGCAGAATGGTCGGGGGGGTCCAGAATGCTCTGTACAACGTAGATTTGAGCGTCGTGATCGGGACCGTCGAAATGTGCAGGAAGCATAAATTGGGAGCGGAGAACATATGCGCTGGGGGGGAAACTTAGGATAAATACATTTTATGGGTTTTTTCCCCCAAATTTAAATAGACAACACCAAGGGGCTTCGACCAAACAATCCTCTAGGATTTTGAGACATGGTGTGACATTTTACATCGAGCTGGTTTTATTGGAGTGAAACAATGAAGCAACTAACCTACATGCTAACCTATCTTCCTATGACAGTTAACCCAGATTAAACTATTGGGTTAAGAAATTACTCTACCCTGGGGCTATCTGACCAGGATTAGACAGTCTGGCCAGATTTATTCACTAATCTAACCTAGACATTTTGGCTAAGATTAAACTATTTAGCCAAATCATTCACTACCCTATCAACATCAAATTTAAAAGAACTTGACCATGCTTGAAAGGTATGGACCAAGTTACCATTATTGCATGGGGCTGTTATTTCAATTCTTTTATGCCCTCTTTTTCTTTTCTTTTCTTTTTCCTTTTTTCTTTTTTCTTTTATTTTTTCTTTCTCCTTTTTCTTTTTCTTTTTTCTTTTCTTTTTCTCAAATTATTTGCAGAATGAAAAATCATTTGTCAACAAAAATATCAGAGACAAATAATATCCCAGTCACTAGTTGATTCCCATAATTTATGGGGTGATAACAGTAGGGACATGAGACAAGGACCTTAACATGTGCTTGTCACCTAGGGTTTAATTCAACAAATTAATATAACAAATGAAAGTAAATAACACTACAACCATTCAATCAAGAAGTTTTGCAGAAATTCACTTACATTTAACCAAGAAATCAATAGCCATACCCTAGTTGTAAACCTTCCACCAAGAGAAATGCCAAAAATAGCCAAAACAAGCTTCCTTCAATAAGTGCGCCTTAGAATTTCAGCCAAAACCCTAGAATAGGGCACAAATTTCAGACCTCACCAAGTAGTGAGTGAAAGATGATGAAAATATGAAGGAAAAAACCCTCAATATATAGCCTACCAATGACCTAAATTACATTTTAGGTCATTAAAAAGTCAATAAGGCCAAAATACCAAAATCATATTGTTTTACATTAAATGTCTTAAAATTAAACCCTAATCAAGCAATAGTGAGACGTCATCCCCTTTCCAGGGTGATGTTAGCCCCTTTCAGGAAAAATGTAGCTTCCTGGAGCAAAATGTTAGCCCTCCTTGGGCTTCTCCAAGCTGCCACATGTGCCAAAACTGCCATAGGTGCCTCCCAAAATGTCCATACTATTGGATGACATCATGGGCATCCTGGGAGACGTCTTGGGCCTTCTAAGGCCAACGTTTCTGTGGAGAGGGCTCAACACCCCTAGGTACAAGCCTGATTAACTGCCTCTGGTGGATTCTTCTGCTCTTCCCTAGTACAAACGCTATTCCCTGTCTCTGCCTCCTATTGGGGTCTCAGCATCCATAGAGTGGGATCTTCTACCCCATGGAGGTCTGAACTGATTATATCCCCATGTGTACCTGTCCAACGTGGTACCTATCCATCGGGCATGATCCTGCACATCAACAGCTACGCCCTCCATGGGCTCATAAGTCACATTGATCATAGCAATGTCAATCACATCTAATCGTCAATATTTATAAAACATGTGCATAAAACCCCTTTACCCCTGTCTAGTGCTCAAAGACTTTATACAAGTCTGCAATACAAGTTTGGGGGAAGTGACATGACGTCTTATTGGTCTAGAGTCTACTGGAAAAGGGTTGTTTCTGGAAAGGATCAAATCTAAGTCATGTAAGTGGATGAGGTGGATGGGGATGCCTGGGCAAAAGGTGCAGTGATAGCAGGGATGGTTTACCAGTGGGTGCCTCTGTGGAGGGTGAGTTGCACCTATCATGGATGAAAATAATTCCAATCCCATTCATGTCTTTTATCTTCATTCTTTTTCTTCCAAGATTCTATTCAAAGGACACTGCCCTGGCTTGGTGATCAGTGGTGGCAATGTTATCCACAAGCATTTCACAGAAATGAGAAGGTTGGCTCATGATGAGAACCCCTTTCTCTTGGCTATGCCACCAAGAGACACTACCCTGGCGTGGTGACCAGATTTCGGTAGTGTCATATCGCTAAATGCTCATGGACCTAATAGGTTGGCTCATGATAAGACCCCATATCCTCTAACCAGGTCTTGTCTTATTGTTTTTTTTATCTTTTTATTGATTTTTTCTTTCAAGAAGCTAGTCAAGGGACACTGCCCTGGCTTGTTGACCAGTGATGGCAATGTTAGCCATAAGCACTTTCATGGAAATGAGAAGGTTGGCTCGTGAAGAGACCCCCTTTCTCTTGGCCATGCAACCAAGATCCACTACCTGGTGTGGTAACCGGCTGCTAGTAGTGTCACACCATTAGGAACCCATGGACCTAATAGGCTGTCTCGTGATGAGACCCCCTATCCCTCAACTAGGTCTTGTTTTATTATTTTTTATGGGTCCCTCTGTTTCTTGTTGATAATATTTTTATTTCTTTCTCGGGGATCCCTGGGCAAAGCATATCGAGGTTTTATTCTTAGGCTTTTATTTTCGGTTGCTTTTACCCCTCATGACTTTTAGCCCATTCTTCCCATAAGGTAAGGTACAATCCCTAAATGAATGGTCAACCCTATGCCCAGAACAGTGTAATGGGATGGGTGAGCAGGAAATATGATGGAAAGTGGTATGTGTGACGGGAATAGACGATGGCTTTTCAAATATCCCCCCAGTGGAAACTCAAAACCTATGGACACAAGCTTGCTAGGGCATCCTGTCATCCCCCCGGGACATGGTCAAGTGGACAAGAATAAGATCCAAACACCCGTTAGAAACAAAGGAATAAAATGCACATATTCAAAGGTTTTTGAGGATTAGATTCACACATACCATGATATCCAGACTCATTACCTCATGGAGCAAGAACCATCTCTTATAAAGGGCCAAGCCGAATGTGATGGATGTTGTTGTTGCTGCTGACAAAGTGGATGCGCTGAAGGGGAGAAAACATGGGCCCTCCAGGGCCATGCTCAAGTCGATCTGGCTCTTAGTACTCGATGTCTATGACCTATGGGCCTCGAGACATAATCTCCTAGTTACTCCTGAAAGTGGGGGATAACATCTGGCTCCAACTCGGGGACATGTGATCACCGTAGAGTGCATGAGAACCCCAACATCTCTAGCATGACCTATAATCTTCTTCATCTAAATAGAAATCATCAGTAACCATTTTGGGTGGTGATACCACCCTAGCATATATATCTATATATATATATATATAAGACTGAAATAAAGCAATCTAGTATGCAATGCAATGGTATATACAATGGATGCAAAATGCCTACCTACTTACCTATACTTACCTACTGGTTGAATGTTAGGTGTAGTCAAATGACCAATGAAACCAATCCAGTAACACCCCACAATACCTGCCTTTGTGCATCATCATAGACCAAAACAGTGACAAATCAAGCACAAAATTGACATGGGTTAGAACATATATCATATTATCAGAAATCACAACGTGTAACTCATGGAGGTGGGTGGGAGGCATAAAATCATGCCACGTCAATCTCTGAGGAAAGTACTCAATCCACTTCAGGAAGGGGTCATGAAAAGTCCAAGGTTCAGAACAATGACTCAAAATATTTGCAAACTGGCTACCTAGGACATCCTCACATTCTGAAGTCATGGACAGGATTGACAAAGATCTATCAGATGACTGACAAGTTCTTAAGGGGAAGATGAAAACTGAGATGATAGACTTACTCTTGAAGTACTCAACCAACCCTCGGACTATAGGGTCTGCCTCAGAGGAAACTCAATACAAAAGATATAATTCCCAACTACACCTTTAATGATACAGCAAGATAAAGTAATAATAGGTGGCTGGAGAAAGATGTCATGAGAATCCTTCTTTGGGAAAACATTGTTCTTACTCCTATCAAAACCCGAGCACAATGTTGGCTGATAATGATCTTCATAGAATAAATCCAAGTGCTTGGAGGAGTATTCATCAAAACCCTCAAGTTAAGACTGAAAATCGTCAGGAAAAAATGGTACTAGGTCAACCTTATGTGTTTGGGGAGCATCGGTAAATATAGCATCCCCTTGTTGCCAAAAATCAAAGGTAATCTGTCGTGATAACTATGAAGGAAAAAGTTGGGGATGATTCTCAATGTCATAAATGGGGTCCATATCAAAACCAATTATATGCCATTTATGTCTCCCAACATGTATGAACTCATCAATATCAATTATGTCAGTATCAACATTATAACATGGAGGATTCAAAACATTCAAAGGCTCACCCATCTCCTCCTCTTTTCCCAAGTGATAAAACAAAGAATCATCAGAATCATGGATAGGAGGGTGACTTACAATGCTTGTTTCTTCTTTTTCAAGATCTTCGAGGACTTGGGTATCTTCAACATGCATTATCATCTTATCCTCATGAGTTTCCCTTTCATCTTTGATTGTACAGCAAGGAAGATCCACTTTGTTCAAGATTTCCATTTCTCCTTCATTTTCTAAATCATGGAACAAGGTGTCATCAGAATCACGAGAAGGAAAGCAACTAACCTCATTATCCTTTTGTTGTGCAGGAGAAATAGGCTCTTGGATGGCCTCATCAGAGAGACAAGGGTATGTTGATACTCCGTCATTGGGTTCTATCTCCTCAACTGTGTCTTCAACAATCCCTTATTGATCTGTGGTTTGTTCCCCTTCTTCTTGGAAATCAACAATGAAGTTCTCAAGGGAAAACAAACTTTCCCTACTAAGAGTACCTAAGGTAAAGAGGTATCTTATCTCGGATAAGGAGATGTTCTCCTTGATTCTTGTAGCTATGCTGTAAGCTTCATCGAGCATCCTTGGGGCCCTCTTATCAAGGGGAAAACCCAAATGTTCCAAAAGGGAATGATTATTGAGATGGACAAGGTACTTCTCTTTGGGATGATGGCTTTCAGGAATTTGATACAGCATGTTCTCAAATCTATCGTGGAATTCTCTGACAGTTTCATACTCAACTTGATTTATATGCTCCAATTTTTCTAGTAGCACTGAGATGTCTTCCAACTGAATACCCCATTTCTCAAGAAAGGCTTCCTCAAATTGCTCCATAGGCTTGATGTTGGCATCGGGGAGGTTGTCATACCACTCTTTAGCATTGCAACAAAGACTGGCATAGAAAATTTTCATGACCACGTCCTTAGCATAATCAGTGACAGGGTAGGATAGGAAGAAATCCCATAAGTTTCGCATGTGATAGTCAGATCTTTCTCTATCACCACCAATGAATATAGGGAGAAAATTTTTGTATTCAAAGGGGATTTGCTGAGGGTACCCCGGGATGTTACTCATGTTTAAAGGATTGTAGTTTCCCAAGTCCCATTGTGAAGTCATAGTTGGCTTCGTCATTAGTGGAGTCTCCATATAATTTTCTTGAAATTATCAAAGGATAAGGGAAAAAACCCTAAGTGGAGTCGCCAGGTAATCTTGTAAGAAAAAGGATCTTGAGGCAAGGCTTACCAAAAAGTGTCATCTTGAGGAGAATTGAATCAGTGTTCCCCGACAACAGTGCCAAACTTTTATCGCATAGTTTGTAGTTAGGATAATGGACAGATGAAAAGAGGTAAAACTGGCATAACTGAACCAATCCCACCCACTGTCACCTCGATGGGAATAGGTAAGGCCCAGGGGAGACGTCCCCAGTGACTTGTGGTTTTGAGAAGGAAAAAGGTTTATCAAGGCTAAGTGATAATAATCCCCCTCACAAGTCACCACCTGATCAGAAAGTCTGGCTTATAGCTAATAAAGATAATCAAAAGTAATAACCAAGAAGAGTACTTGCCCAAGACAAAGCAACAAAGAAACTAGGCATATGCAAGCTTGCTTGCTGGTTAGTACTTCATATAATAAATGACTTTCTGACAACTAGAAATTGTACAATGATATTGATGAAGTAAATCAATGTTTACAAGATAGAAATGATTACAATATATATTACTTCTCAATGAATGCTAAAGGCACTTCAGAATAAACAATGGTAATTTATCATTAATGTAACAATACTTGAAGCAATGCTTTAGCTAATCATTCAATTGCTTTAAAGACAAATAGATTTTGCACAAAGGTGTTTATAGCATAAAATATGACGACAACACTAGGGTTATTAATGTTAGTCTAGGCTAGGGTTAGTAAGAGTTAAAGGTTTTTAAAAGTAGTTGATTGTTGGTATGATTAGGGTGCTCATCACAATGGAGGTCTTAGATCAGTGCCTTGTTAGGGTTAATGAAGTAAAAAAGGGCTACAAATGTTGAAGGGTTGTGATGATAGTAATAGGGCTAGAGACAAGAGGGTTTGGTGTCAAAGTGTCTCTAAAGTGAGGCTTCAATAGGTCAAACCCTTGGGGAGATGACTCACTAGGGCGTAGGTGACCTAGGCCCTAGTGCGTCTTCCTCCTTCTCTAGCTCAAAAAGACAAATTTAAACGGCTAGCTTGGGAAAGAAAAAGCTATGGCTGAATACAAGAAGGTTAAATGTTGAGGTGTTGCTAAAGCAAGGTCCAAACAATGAAACCCTAGGGGAGAAAGGCTCACTAAAGTGTAGGTGACCTAGGCCTTAGATATTTCTCCTCCTTCTTCAGCTCATTGACAAGAATAAAATGGCTATGCTGGAAGAATAGGGTTAGAGTGTTGCTATGGCAAGGTTGTATCTAACTTCAGAAAAACCAAATGGCTCTTAATCTTAGTAGGGACATGAGACAAGGAAATTAACATGTGCTTGTCACCTAGGGTTTAATTCAACAAATTAATATAAAAAATGCAAGTAAATAACCCTACAACCATTCAATCAAGAAGTTTTGCAGAAATTCACTTACATTTAACCATGAAATCAATAGCCATACCCTAGTTGTAAACCTTCCACCAAGAGAAATGCCAAAAAGAGCCGAAAAAATATTCCTTCAACAAGTGCGCCTTAGAATTTCAGCCAAAACCCTAGAACAGGGTGCAAATTTCAGACCTCACCAAGTGGTGAGTGAAAGATGATGAAAATATGAAGGCAAAAACCCTCAATATATAGCATACCAATGACCTAAATTACATTTTAGGTCATTAAAAGGCTGACAATGCCAAAATAACAAAATCATATTGTTTTACATTAAATGTATTAAAATTAAACCCTAATCAAGCAATAGTGAGACGTCATCCCCTTTCTAGGGTGACACTAGACCATTTCAGGGAAAATCCAGCTTCATGGAGTGAAACGTTAGCCCTCTTGGACTTCTCCAAGCTGCCACACATGCCAAAACTACCATAGGTGCCTCCCAAAACATCCATACTACTAGATGATGTCATGGGCATCCTGGGAGACATCCTGGGCCTTCCAAGGCTAACTTTCTTGTGGTGAGGGTTCAACCCCCCTAGGTACAAGCTTGTTCAATAGCCTCTGGTGGATTCTTCTGCTCTTCCCTGGTACAAACTCTCTTCCCTATCTTTGCCTCTTAGTGGGGTCTCAACATCCATCATGTGGGCTCTTCAGCCCCATGGAGGTCCAACCTGATCATCTCCCCATGTGTACTTGTCCAACGTGGTACATGTACGTCGGGCATGATCCTGCACATCAACAACTACGCCCTCCATGGGCTCATAATTCACATGGATCATAGCAATGTCAATCACATATAATCATCAATATTTATTAAACATGTGCATAAAACCCCTTTACCCCAGTCTAGTGCTCAAAGACTTTATACAAGTCTGCAATACAAGTTTGGGGGAAGTGACAGGACGTCTTATTGGGATAGAGTCTACTAGAAAAGGGTTGTTTCTGGAAAGGATCAAATCCAAGTCATGTAAGTGGATGAGGTGGATGGGGATGCCTGGGAAAAAGGTGAAGTGATAGCAAGGATGGTTTATCGGTGGGTGCCTCTGTGGAGGGTGAGTTGCACATGTCATGGATGCAAATATTTCCAATCCCATTCATGCCTTTTATCTTCATTCTTTTTCTTCCAAGATGCTAGTCAAAGGAAATTGCCCTGGCTTGGTGACCAGTGGTGGAAATCTTAGCCACAAGCATTTCATGGAAATAAGAAGGTTGGCTCGTGATGAGACCCCCTTTCTCTTGTCTATGAAACCAAGAGCCACTACCCTGGCATGGTGACCATATGTTGGTAGTGTCACACCGCTAGATGCTCATGAAACTAATAGGTTGGCTCGTGATGAGACCTCCTATCCTCTAACCAGGTCTTGTATTATTGTTTTTTTTTTTCTTTTTATTGCTTTTTTTCTTTCAAGAAGCTATTCAAGAGACACTGCCCTGGCTTGGTGACCAGTGGTGGCAATGCTAGCCACAAGAACTTTCACGAAAATGTGACCCCCTTTCTCTTGTCCATGCAACCAAGAGCCACTACCTTGGCATGGTAACCAGATGATAGTAGTTTCATATCATTAGGAACCCATGGACCTAATAGTTTGGCTCATGATGAGACCCCCTATCCCTCAACTAGGTCATGTTTTATTATTTTTTATGGGTCCCTCTATTTCTTGCTGAGAAGATTTTTATTGCTTTCTCAAGGATCCCTAGGAGAAGCATCTCGAGGTTTTATTCTTAGGATTTTATTTTCTGTTGCTTTTACTCCCCAGGCCTTTTAGCCCATTCTTCCCACAATGTAAGGTACAAACCCTAAATGAGTGGCCAACCCTATGCCCAGACCAGTGTAATGGGATGGGTGAGTGGGAAATAAGATGGAAAGTGGTATGTGTGATGGGAACAGACAATGGATTTTCAGAGATCCCCCCAATGGCAACTCAAAACCTATGGACACAAGCTTGCTAGGGCATCTTGTCATTCCCCCCAGACATGGTCAAGTGGACAAGCATAAGATCCAAACACTCGTTAGAAACAAAGGAATCAAATGCACATATTCAAAGGTTTTTGAGGATTAGAGTGACACATACCATGATACCCAGACTCATTACCTCATGGAGCAAGAACCATCTCTGATACAGGACCAAGCCGAAGGTGATGGATGTTGTTCTTGCTGCTAACAAAGTGGATGCGTTGAAGGGGAGAAAATATGGGCCCTCCAGGGCCATGCTCAAGTCAATATGGCTCTCAGTACTCCATGTCTAGGACATGTGGGCCTCGAGACATAGTCTCCTAGTTATCCATGAAAGTGGGGGATAACAGGGCTTCCATGGGGTTACAAGCCCACGAGTTGGATGCCAAGGGCCTGCATGTTGGATGAGAAAGATTAGACTTGGAAGGCCTTGATGATGACTTGGAAAACGTAGCCTATCCCCCATGTGCCAAATGTTTTTCCTAGGAGAGGAAAAATATCACTTCTAGAGACATGATGTCACCTACGTGGGTTAGGGCTTGGTGGTGAGGTGCCACTCATTGACACATGGAAGTTTGGAGGACAAGAGGGTCTTCGCCATTAGGAGATTGTCTATATGCTTGACATGTGGCCTTTGGAGGCTTACCCATGCTTCTCCAACACCAACGACTTCTTCCAAGTGACAAAACATCCCCTAAAGGGGAGACGTCCATGTAAAATTAGGGTTTATTTGTGCAAAAGTGAAACTTTAAATGAATGATTTAATATCACTTTGTTAAAGGTATCAAGATTAGGGTTGTTGATCCCTAGTATTTTGGTTTACCCATTAATTTATGGACAAGTCACCTTGGTGACATTTTGTATAAATAAGATATCATAAGATCTCATTTTAACATAACTCTCCCTCATTGTGAGAAGTATTGGTCTGAAATTTTTTCTATATTTGTGTCTATTTTTCTCTTGTGCACTTGTTTATGGCTATTTTGATGAATGGTTTATGGAGGAGTGAGGTGCTAGACTTGGATGAATGATTTCTAGATTTTATGGTGGATTATCTTAACATCTTTCTTGATTTTGGTATGGTCTATTACTCTTATGCTATCATTATTTTTAAGTCAAGGATTGTTGTGCTAGGAGATAGGTGGGAAGTATAAGGGAATACACCCCCACCATAGTCTTCATCATTTTATGCTTCATGTTATTGGTTGAACAAGGGTTTGTTAAGAGAAGTATAAGGACATACACCCTCTTAGCTTAAACCCTAGCTAGAGAAACTTGCCTTGGGAAGTAAAAGGGATTACACCCCCAAGGAGTTAGCTTCTCTATCTATTTCTTTTATTTGACTCCATAACCCAACAGTAAAGGCACTAGTCATATATTTTTGCATTGGAGATATAAAATCATTGCCTTGGGAAACATGAATTTTTATCTTTTGAAAGGTCTCTTGCTTGGAGTTGGTTTTCCTCATTGAGAGGAGTTTACCCTTACTAGGGTGTCCCCTCCATACCACTACTTTCATTTTTGTTACAAACCCTAACCTATGTCCATTAGGGCTGATCTAACCTAGATAAACTACTAACCATAACTCTTAAACTAACCCTAGACTAGCTCCTAAATTTTGCACACTAACTCTACTAACTAAGGCACACCTTTTGGTCTACTTGTTGGAATATTTTGATGGTATAATTTGTTGATATAAGTGACTGAAATCTACAGCCATAAGGATGCAATTTTCTACAGAAAATACATGTTATAACAACTTTCTTTATTTAGCCTTAAAAGTGCCATTTTTCAGTCATACTTGATTGCCATACTTTGATAATATTGTTGATTGATCTCATGCTTTACATGCCAATTTGAATGTCTTAAATCCTGATATAAATTGTCATCTACTGATCCAAATTAGATACAACAATCTTAACTTGTTGATCCATATTAACATATATCATTGCAAGTCAGATTTTCTTGTGTCTCGGGCAGGCACAATCATCCAAAGAAGTATTATACCTTTGGAGAAACAAACACTTGAATTACATGACATCTCTTTCCACATTTCACTCCAGTTAGACTTGACCTCTAGGGGCTTCACTTCCATCTCAATCCATATCCATATCATTCCCCCTAGGGTCACCGGGATCACCTTCCTAGAGTGAACTAATCACCCTTGAAGTGTGGGACCTACATCGAGGTGACATTGGGTGTAGGATTCCCAAGTTGTAGCTCTTTCTTTGTGGTTGGGTCGGGATTTTCCCAACCTACAGCTTGCGTTATAAGAAACCACAATATATATTCTTTCACTTTAACAACAATGTTCAATAGTATATCACCAATGTATCATCTATGAATGCATCCAATATATATATATCATAAGCATGTAAACATAAGAAACATCACATTAAGAACATAGTACACTAGTATTTATGTGGAAATCCAAATGGGAGAAAACCACATAATGCTTTCTTATATATATCAAGAATTCATTCATAGGAAGCACAGACTTCCAAATTCTCCAGTTGCAACTGGAACGAGGCTACAACCCCCTATTCTCAAGCTCCAACATGAAGGAAGCTATAACTCTTTGAATTCTATGGCTCCAACCAGAAGGAGGCTACAACCCCCTGGGTTCTCCGAATCCAACTGGAAGGTGGCTACAACCACCTAGTTCTCAGGCTCCAACCTATAGGAATCTCAAACTCCCTGATTCTCCAGCTCTAATCGAAAGGAGGTTACAACCCTCTTTCCTTGCCCCGTCCAACCACCCTGAAATATAAGTGTAGACCAACTGTCACTACCACAATCACTACCACTATCATTGTTGTTGCCTCTGTCACATCAACCTGTAACCTGTCATTGTATCCAACCTGTCACTTTCACCGATAGTCAACCAGATCCTCTCACATGGATCATACACCAAGGACACCTCTCAACTAGATGTCCAACATCACCAACACATGATTATACCAAGTATGTACCAATATCACAAACATACCATCACAAGATATGTGTCTCAACCATGTACCAAACCATACCAAAAATCAACCATATACCACAACCTGTATCACAAAAAGTGCATCAACCATGCACCAACACTTATACCAAACTGTGCATCAACCATGCACCTCAATTTGTACCATATGCCTCAACCATCAACCATGAATACCAAGTACCAATCATGTATCATACCATGTATCAACCATGTACATCAACACCATACCATTACCAATCATGTACCATAACCATGTGCCAACCATACACATCAACCATGTACATCAACACATGTACCATACCATACCAACAATGTATCTCAACCATATACCATATCACTCTCAATCATGCCATGTACCATAAGATAAGCCTCAAGTATCTAATATCACAAATATGTGCCTCTAACAATGAACCATAACAACCATATACCAAGTACCAAGAGTATATCTCAATCATGTAACAATATCACCTTAACCATGTACCATCAAGGGCTTCCAAGACATGCCTTAAGCATGTGCCATACCATCCATGATACAAGCCTCAAACAAATACATAAATGAATTACCTTTACTCATTAACCCTGAATTATACCATCTCATTCTGTGTTGTACCATCAAACCTTGCCTCTACTCAACCATACCTTATTTTTCAAACTTTTCCTCAGATACGCGACCTGTCCTATTGCAGCCTGTGTACAACCTTAGAAAACTAGGGTTTCCATTTTTCTGCAACTTCGAAACTTTCGATGCTTCAGAACTTCGCTGCCTCAAAAAAAATGTCGCCTCTTCAACCTCAAATTCATTAATAGATTTACCAAAAGATATACCATAACACTCATAAGATAGATATTCAATGTAAGTGTGTGTGTATAAATGAGAGACTCTTGAGGTGTATTTATACTTGTGCTAGGTAACCTCTTTCCTTATTTTAGGGGTTTCTTGTTACAACCACTTTAGCCTTTCACAAAGACTTGTAACCAACTAGGGGATTCTTGACCACTCTTTAAGGCTTACAACTTTACAAAACTGTATCTTTCTAATTGTGAGGAACCACGTGGTGTTGCACATATCATCAGAAACATCATGACATGTACTATCCATGTATCATAGTCTTCCATGCAATTTCACTGTCCTTCATGTCCATATTCCTTAATCAACTTCGGGTCCCATAACCACACCTCTGAGGCTACATGTAGACTACATCAAATGTACCCAACTAACTCATCATCAATCTTGATCATACAAATGTCAATAAACTATCCAACATATATAGAACTCTCCACAGGTTGACATCAATCTCTAATATCACTCTCCAAGGGTTGACATCAATGAAAACCAATTGTCCAAACCAATTTTGCAACAGTCGGGGAAAGAAAAATAAGAACACCAAGAGATCTTCATCAAACAAGACATCCCTTGTTTTTCATTGTTATAAGAAGAGAGGCCTTAACACTGTGAGTTGTTGGTACTTAGAGGCTCGTTCATTCTATGGAAAGTAAGGCCATCAGGTGGCATCTTGTTGGGAGAAGACAAATTTCTTCCAAAGGAGAAATGGAAAGGATACTTCTCCAATCCAATAGTGAACTCAGAGACACATGGTGAGGAATATGTCAAGTAGTCCTTGTAGAAACAACAAAAAAAAATTCCACCACTGCAAGTTGAGTGGACATTGGGAATCGAAGTGTTGGTGACTTCATCTAGAGCTTCAGCCCCAAAAATGCACAACCAGGAGAAGGGTGTGGAGAGTGAACAATAAAAAATATGAAGAGATACATGCATCACCAATTCAAGGAGAAGAAGTTGTCCAAGGAGAGATAGCAACACAAGACGTTTTCATCACCATCAAAGAGGACAGTGGGTTGATACCAACAACCAATATCACACCATTCCAATTCCTTCCTACAATATTCTAAAATAAGTTTTCCTTCTTGAAGATGTGTCACAAACTAGTGCAAGGAGGTCAATGAACTTTGGGGGAGTTCTTGAAAACTCCATGATTTTCTTGCAAGTGTGTGGAGACACTAGAGAGTTGTTTATATGTTGAGAAGCAATTGATCCTAGAAAGACAAGGCAACCACACTTCCTTTGGTGGGTCCATTGATATGTGATGGCATAATATGTTGGGGTAACAATGAACATAAAATATAATTCGACTTAGCTTCTTTAGCTACCAAGATGGACTATCTCCAATACTAAGAGGAATATGGGAATCGATGTTGAGTGGAGAGTTTGGATCTAGAGATTTCTCATAGCTGAGTGTTAGTGAGCATACTTTTACATTGTAGGAAAAAGTGAGTCAAAACCAAATCTAGAGCCATAGCCAGAGACCAAATCCATGAGATAGAGTCAGACCTATTGGTAGGATCTAAATTCAAAGCCACATTCTAGAGAAGAGAACAGAAGGTAGATTGATCCAAAATAGTTTCCTTCAATATTTTGGAGACCAAAAAGCCTCTCAATGGGGAGGTGTGTTCTGAAATGGATTTGGACTGATGAATGGATGTAATATTTAGTACATGTAAGAGAAAATTCAAATTATGTATGAAGGTTAGCTAAATTATGTAAGATATCATGTAAATGTAAAGATGAATGAGGCAAAAAAGAAAAAAGAGAGAGGAAAATAGAGAATTAAATGAAATAAGAAAAATGAATATGAGAGAAGGTTGGGGAATGGGAAGTGAAGGGTTATGGTTGTTGGACTTACCCTTACCCCAACTCTCCCTATTTCTCTCATAAATTTCACTCTCAATGGGTATTTTTGTCCAAGAGAGGAAGAGCCATATAGAGCCATGAGAGCCCCATTAAAAATTGGTTTTCCCATTTGGGTTATAGGGTAAATATTTTGTCTTGTGTGATGAATTTTCTCAATGTGATAGTTTGAGGGTGTTAATGGTGGAAATTGAGAATGGCCTCTTGGATTTCCGATATTTTGGTCCAAAGAATTATTCCCCGTGATCAATTGGTGAGTATAAATAACTTTGTGATGCCCACCATTGGATTTACTTTGAGAATCGAAATATATGGTTGTGATAAAAGAGTTGTTGCATTTTTTAAGATAGATTTATAATTCTAGCCTCTCACATTTAGTGACTACTCCTCTCTCAAGTTGTTGAGTGATTCCCTGGGAGTGTTCCTCTTCCACTTTTCACTAGCCATACACATCCCCATGATCAAAATTCTATTATCTGAGTGTTTTATCCATTGCCTGGGAGAATTTACATCCTCCTTGGGTGTTTTATTCACATCCTGTTGAATTTGCACACTACTGGGTGTTTTATTCACCACCTGGGCGAATTTACATCCCTTGGGCATTTTATTCATTTTCTGAAAACTCTATTCACTCACCTAGGTGATTCCATTGGTGTTTGGGTGATTTTATTTGTTGGAGGACTCATTACATGTTTGGAAGTTCATAATGGATACGGTGTGTAAGGGAAAGGAAAATGAAGATTGCAATTCTGATCAGGGAGTGAGAGCTTCATTGAAAGTTTGACAAATCCCAGAACTAAGAATGATGTGAATGCCCAAAACATATCATCAAACTCTTTCCATAGTTTCACCTTGTTGGACAACTGAGAGGGGGGGGGTGAATCAGTTGTTACCGTGCTTAAACAATTATGCTTCTTTTAAACTCTTTGTGGAGACACTAAATGATAATCACAATAATGCAGGGATATAAACAATGACAAATTCAGCATCAGTCACACATATGAGAAACACAGAGACATATATTTCTTGAGGAAACCCATACAGGGCAAAAACCTCTTTTTCTTTATATGATAAGTAATAGTTACATTCTTTACATTATCATACATATGAGCACCAACTCATAATGAGGCTGCAACCTCTGTTTTGCAAGATACAACTTGCTGAGACCACCAACTCTCTGTTTTCTCTAGCACCCACTAGAAGGAAGCACCAACTCTCTGGTTTCTCTAGCACCACCTAGAAGGAAGCACCAACTCCCTGTGTTCAAGCACCCACTTGAACCTCTGAGGACAACAGTCCTCCCTAGCACCTCCCAACCACCCTGAAATGTAAATCTTTGCAACTGAAATTATTACAGTAATATGATGTTCGATGATGGCATACCTGACTTTATCATTGTTCTGCTCCACTTTGTTGCTCTGTCTCTTCTTCTGTTTTTCCAGCTCTGAGCACCATCCCCATTCTCTGCACAGATACTCTTCTGTTCAAATTAGTTGTTGCCCTCTGATCCTTCTTCCCACTTGAATCACCACAACGACCTCCAATAGCAACCCAAAAATTCTAACAGCAACAACAACCTTATC
>ML786134.1:245026-271128 GCA_009831015.1 Picea engelmannii
GTGCCTCAATTGCTTGAATCAGTCTGACACTTGTCACTCCCTGGTTGTGCCACGTGTCACTTTGCTGACGTGATCTGTTGACGTGTGTTGGATCGATGGTTCATATCTCATGCGTGTTTTAACGGCTGCGATCAAATTGCGAACTCGCACATCGCGAAATCGGAGTTTCCGTTGTCATGAGTTCTTTTCATTTTGAAATCGCGATCCCCGATTCTCCGATGAATGAGATCAACGGTCCAGACCTCTTTTTTGCTTTAACGGCTACGATCATATCGCAAAATCGGAGTTTTCGTTGTCAAGTGTTCTTTGCATTTTGAAATCGCAATCCCCGATTCTCTGATGGCTTATTTCCCTCGAAGCTTCTGCATATCTGACAGTTGTCGGGGTTTTCTTCCAATCTGACGGCTTAGATCACTTCTTTTCTGCGCTTAACTCCTGCACTTAACATCTGCGCAGCTTCTCCCGATCCAACAGCTGTCAGGATTTTCGAGTGAGATCCGACGGTTCTCGGTCTCTTTCCTATGCTTCTTGCGCATATAAGACTGGTATTCCTCCTGAGCTTAATTTACTTTGTCTTCTGTTTGCCTGTCATCTTCACTGTTGTACTTGCCATCAATGACAAGCATATGCTAACTGTTACACATTTCCAACACACCTTTGTTTATGTAGATAAAATTTATGATGGATTTCAACTCGCAATGGTGGTTTGACAATTGAATGCAATTATGTCTCTAGTGTCATATTTAACCTTTCTTTTAACCATTGGAATGATTTCTAAGACAACTATTCGAACTCTCAATCTTGAATATACACTAGTTCTGTTCTTGAATTTATCACCATTGTTCCTGATTTTAGTCCCTATTTTTGGAACAATGTTGATAGTCAATACATTAATTTCACAATGTTCACATGGAATATGCTATCATATTGTTGTTGTAGGAGAATGCTAGACAAGAATGTGCTTCAAGTGGCTGTCAGAAGAATGTGTAATCCAAAAGAGTGATTAGGGTTTAACATTGTTCAATCCTCTATTTGATCACCTCGTTACCTTTGTTACCTTGTATTTTGGTTCAACAACTACTCATGGGGATGTAGTAGTGTTGGTAAATTATTTAATATGAGTTTGTGTTCAATTTTGCATTGAGATCATAAATCTTGTGAACTCTCTGAAAACATAAGACTCCCATAGCATTATTACCAGGCCACCATTCGAAGAGAGGAGCCACATGAAAGCTAGAACTAGAAATGCCAGGTTTATTATGGATTGGTTGATCTTACGTGTGCCAAGAAGGTGTTGCCAAAGTGATCCACTATAGGGAAAATGTTTAGAAGGATATGAGAAGGATGCATTGAGAGAATTCCTTGCATCTAGGAGAAGAAGAGAGATATTTGTATAGGGAAAAGGAGCAGAGGCTTAGTGGTGTTTGAGAAGACTAAGTCCTTTGTCCAAGACTAAGATAGAGAACATATTTTCAACTTATGTTGAGGATCTGTGTTGGTGAAGTGAGTGGACTGTAAGTCCCTCATTTATGGATCATACCAAGATCAATATTGTATGGTCGTTGTTGTCAATGACATGTAGAAGTGTCCCGTCACCGATATTTGTTATTGGAACGAGTGATTTCCTTCCTTGGTCTCGTCCAGTTCCTCTAATTAGATCTGATAACACTTGGTTTTGAACCAATGGTTCATTTTCCCCTATCCATGCTATCTTGTGGTGTCGAAGATGAATTAGAGTCATAGGCATATCCATTTGCAAGTACAAGAAAATGTGAAGAAATTGCATGATAAGTATAAGGCTAAGCATGCCCAACACAAAATTGAGAAATAAATTAAGGTTGAATATCAATTTTGGTTGCATTGAATAAACAAAGGATGAATTGTCTCAGTGAGAGAGAAAAGTGTATAAGATATGGTCCTTTTAAAGTGTTGGAATAGGTAGGTGATATTTCTTACAAACTTAGTATACCTCCATACATGAACATTGATTCAATAGTGACTATGGAGACTCTCAAACTTAGTGATACCTCCATGCTTAATGAGGAATATGATGGGTGATTCTTACCTACCATAGAGGACTTAGCACCAAATACTCAACCATTGTTAGCGAAATATATGGTTTGCAAAGAATTTAGAACAACTAGATGATGATAGTAGGAACTCTAGTAAGTTGGGTTAGAAGGAAAACTTCCATGCAAGGCCAATTTTTACTATGAGGAGAAAGTTAAGGAAATTTTTCCTCATCTCTTTCAATAAAACTAACGGGGAAAAAAATCCTCCAAAAGAGGTGAGATATGATACAAAAAGGATATATACACTAAAATTTTCATTGTTTTTGGTACTTTATATGGTAGAAATCAAGGTCGTGGCATTGTCAAGCCTATTCTAAGGGTCGATCATATTTTTGTGATGTGAGGTCCTAAAAATTTTAGAGCTTGTTTCTACCTTAAATGGCCATTTTTGGGGTTCAAAACTTGTAATAAATCTCCTAACACCCTACATTATTAGGCAATAATTATCACATTTATGCATGCTTGCAACAAAGAGAGAATCATATGAGTTAAGTGGATGGGTATGGGGTTGGGAATTTACTCCAAAACTATCTTCAATGGACCATCATTCTCGCAAATGGATTTGATTTCAATGGTTTTCCATTTTTCCTTTAAATTTTGTTTGGGTGGTCCATGAATAGTGATAGAGGTCTCATAAACTTTTTAATTCACAATAAAAAATGCATATAGATATGTGATAAATGTTGATTTTCATATTCTTGTATTGTAACTACGATGCATCAATTGTAATGTTGTATCCATTAAACACTAGAAAGGATAAAAAAGAAACCAAGGCGCAAACTTCTCAATGCTTAAATTTTGTTCTTTTTATTTTTATGTTATGGACCTCAACTTTTATTTGTTTTAGTTTATTTTTGTTACAAATCTTATGCTACACATCTCATCTATATTGAGTTGTAGAGTTTACCTTTCTTGTCTCAATGAAATGATGAAGACAACACACTATTGATAAGCGTTTTGATATACTCTTTCCATTCCTATGCCAAGGTCCCCAACAATCCTAAATCCTTAATAGTCCTCCATGACTCTACATGTTGGTCTAGAACTTCAGGGTGTACCTCAATGTTCTATTCCCAAGTAGTAATACATCATAAATGAAGAGAAGTTGAGTCAATATGTGATTCCATCCCATCCTTATACCTTTGAATCCCCCCTTTGTTTGGAGAAAATCAAATGATGACTTAATCCCCTAACTATAAGGAGAAATAGAAGTGGGGATAGGGGGCATCCTATATAGGCCCTTTAGTAGGCTTGAAAGAGGAGATGTTGGCCCATTTATCAAAACTCAGAGCAATACTGAGTTTATTCAACCCTCTATTTAGTCGACCAAAGGAAGACTAAATTCAACATGAATGAGTACCAATTTGATATATAGCCATGAAACCCTATCATGGGCCTTTGATATATCTAGCTTGATTATGAAGGTGGACATTTTATTTGTTTTGATAGAGTGATATGCTTCTTGCACCATCCCCACAACATCATGAATTTGTCTCCCATTTAGATAACCAAATTGTTCAGAGGAGATGGATTTACACAAGATAGAAGTTACCTTATATTGCCTAAAGTCTTCAAAAGTGACATGATCTAATATTTTTCATAATCAAAGAAAAAAAAGTGGAATTAAATGCACTTAAAATTTTATTGGAGCACCTAGATTCATTTACAACCACCAACTAATCCTCCTCCAAGAACCAATAAAAATCCATTTAAAATTTTATGGGCCAACTGTCCAGCTAAGGATTTTATCTCTTTGAATGGAGAAAGCAACCTCCTTTAACTCCTCCTTTGTCATAGTTTCCATTCTTTTGATTTTAGAACTTGGAAAGAATGATGAGATTTTTACTATTTTTTCTATGTTATCCAAATCACGGTTCCTTAAAAAGGGTTTGGAAGTGTGTTTTCCCGACATCTAAAAATTCAATGAAACTCTTCACTCGGCCCCCTATTGCATTTTGTACATCCCAAATTCTATTCATGATTTTCCTCATATTAGCATAATTGTGGAAGAGACATGTATTATTATCTCAATTTTATTTCTATAAGTCCTGACTTGAGCACATTCCCAATTCAATAGAGCCTATTGTTTCTCCTCCAATATTTTTAAGGTTAGCAACTCATCTTCATCAAAAAATCTCAAAACATTTTGTTCATGTATCTAAGCAATATGATTTTCCACCACTTGTTAATCCATATGGGAACTAATATACTTTTCCTTGACCCACTCCAATGTTAATTTATTTAACTTTTCAAATTCTCATTAAATAGAAACATAACAAATTCTCCATAGGATATCTTCATCTTATATCTGATTGTGATTGAATTTGGGATTCAAACCTATCTTATGGTCATCATTTTCCAATTGTATAAAGATGAGAGAGTGGTATGAGAAACCTTCTTGACCAACTCATGATCTAACTTTTTTTATGTCCCAAATGATATTTGATCGTAAACTAGAAATCTATCTAGCCTCTTTGATATGGCCTCATCCCCTAATATATTTTTCCTCTAGGTGGGAGTAAATTTCACCAATTCCATGTCACAAAAATTTACATCTTCAAAACTACGGATAAAAAAATATTTTAGAATGTTTGGCCTGACATCCTTGGTCCATACCTCTCCTCTCTTCATTTCATTGTGAAATTGAGACCCCCATCAACTATGAATTTCCACTTCTAATCCCATCCATTTCAAACATTTTTCCCATAACTACCTCCTATTACCATATTATGGGCCATATATGTTAATAATATTTAAAGATTCAACCAATTGAGAAGATTGGAGCTCTATTCTATTTTTCCACCGAATCAAATCTAAACTTATAAGCACGCACTTCTTATTTCATCCTAGTTTTTTTATCACATTTCATTAGTCACATGGTTCATCCATCCCGGTGCTATCGGGATGATGGTGGGAGTGTGGGAGAAAGGGTCAGTACCCATTGTAGGATTGACTTGTTCCTTTAGACATTAAGTGTGATGTGTTAATTGTTGTCACATTTCATTAGTCACATGGTCTTCCATCTCCATGGGAGCGAGGAAGGAAGAATGTGATTAGAAGAAAACACAAAGGAATGATAAGAGGCAAAGACATGAGTAATTTTTGCATTGGTAGAGACATTTCATTTCATTCATTGTCTATTGAGGTTCTAGAGGAATGATAAAAAAAACTATATGCATTAGATCTATGTTACACTCTCGTTGATCAATCTATTTTCTTCTGATGATCAACAACAGAGTTAAAGACATTTCATTACTACATTGTTATGCTCTTGTTGGTTTATCTTTCTGTAGAGAAAGAGGACCGATCAGAGGTATAGGCATAAGAATGATCAATCTTTACGCTGTTGTTGATTAATCTTTTTCGCAAAGGTTGAGGTAGATACATTTCATCATTGTGCTGCTCTTCTTTCTTTAATCTCTGCATTCGATGTTTGTGCGATGAGAGATTAATCTCTTCATGCCTTCCACAAAGGTAGAGGAATGATCAATGCATCCATGGGAGGGGGGGAGAATGTGATCAGAGTAAAAATGACATGAATGACCAGAGGATTCAAGATTCATACCAACACTACAATATTTTCATTACAAAAGCAAAGACATGATCACTCAAAGGAAACAAAAAAATATTTTCTGCATTTCATCCTTCATCATGAATTAACCTAACCTAATAAATTTTGAAATAAGCATACCATCTGAATTCATGAATTAACTTAACTTAATGAATTTTGAAATAAACCTACCATCTAAATTCAATTAAATTCAAATATATTTGTTGCTATAAAATAAAATAAAATTACACCACGTTGACACATTCAACATGTCATTTAAATCCAGAATTAAACCATAAATTTTAGAAAGTTATTCTTGTAACATTTTAGAAATAATTTTTCATGTAGTAATTAAATTTTAATTTTAATAATTGCTTTTTCCAAAGAAAAAGAAAAAAGGAGGGCGAGTGGTTGATGTGTAAGTGATCTAGAATTGCAATCTTAACTTCAATTCACTTGAGACCGTGTTGAATTCCTAGCACCAGGATGATCATGGGAGCGTGGGATACACATTGAAGAGTTGATTGGTTCCTTTGGACATTAAGTGCGCGATGTGTTGCAAAGAATGCATTTGAACGATTAGGCGGTATGTCCATTCTAGTGGGAGGAAAGTAGAGCTAGGGAAATTCCATTTCATTATGTTTCCATGTCTGTTAAGGAAAATGAAGGATCAAAGGTAGAGTTAGGATGACAGGTAGAGGAATGACCAGAGGCCATCTGCATTCGGTTGATCTATCTTTTAAAACGTCGAAGGTATATATATTGTCCATATTATTATTCTCTTACAGTTTTTTTTGGTTGAATGATCAACGATTTTATACAAACATCTTTAACCATTTTTTTGGATGTATAGAAAATGGTGTTTAAATTGACCATGGAGGATGAAAGACACAAAATAAGGGCCATGAAAGCTCTTGCAGGGTCAGGAGGCATGAATCTTCATTACTGCATTTCTCTGTTCCTATTGGTTAATCTTTCCACAAAGGCTAAGGAATGACATTGAGATATTAGAATTTTTCAATTTCTCCAATGAATGTCTAAATTATGTATATAGTCCATATTATTAATCTCTTACATGTGTTGTGGTGAATGATCGACGATTCTACATAGATTTCTTTAACCATTTTTTGCATGTGTAGTGGAGAAAATGGTGTTTAATTCGACCACGGACCATGTGTAGTGGAGAAAATGGTGTTTAACGAAGGCTCTTACAAGGTCTGGAGGCACGAATCTTCATTACTGCATTGTTGTTGGTTAATTTTTCTATAGAGGCAGAGGAATGATCAGAGGTGGATGAATGACATTAAGATATTCAAATTTTTTTATTTCTCCAGCAAACGTAGATATATATTGTCCATATTATTAATCTCTTACATCTTTTTTTGGTGAGTGAATTATGATTCTATATAGATTTCTCTAACTGTTTTTTGGATGTGCAGAAAATAGTGTTTAAATCAACCATGGAGGATGAAAGACACAAGAGGAGAGCCATGAAGGATCTTGTTGGGTCTGGAGGCATGAATCTTTATTAGCTTTATTGCATTATATGCATCTATAACATTGTCCATCCATTTCCTATATGTTTTCCATTTTTATTGGTTTAGTAATGCTTCCACTGCCTCTGTTTCAGTGGACTCTATGGAAGTCCATAAAAAGGAAGGAAATATAATTGTTGTGGGATAATTAGATCTTGTGTATCTACCTAATAAGCTAAGGAAATTGGGGTACAGAGTTGAATTGCTAAGCATAGGTCCTACAGTTGTGTATCATGTGAATCCTAGTGAGATCCTATTGATTAATATCTTCGAACTTTCTGCAGAGACACAGACATCACCATACTCCAAATGACAAGAATGACCAGAGGATCCATCCCAGAGACCTACAGTATTTTCATTACAAATGCAGAGACATAATCATAGGCAAAGGATTTTTCACTATATTTCATTACTCCAATGCTCTTCTTTCTTTCCTTGCTATCCACATTCATTACAGAGGCAGAAGCACGATCATATTGCTACATTGTTTTCATTACAGAGGTAGAGGTAGAGGCAGAGCTGCAACATTTTCATTATAGCGACAGAGGCACGATCACGTGAATGATGTAAGAATTTTCTTTACATTTCATTACTCAACTGCTTTTCTTTCTTTCCTTCCTTGCTATTCACATTTCATTACTATGTTGCATTTCCTTCTTTCTTTCTTCATTGTCTACATTCTTTCCGTGTTATTTTCATAGGAAGCCTTCTAGAAAGTTGATTACCCTATTCGCACCTTCCGCCCCTACGCTGGTAACATTTCACTCCTCTATTTTATTTTGTCAATGTGGGTCAATAAGGATTTGATACAACGTAACTTCATCCATCTTCATGTTTTCTATACATTATCTATTTGTTGACAAAAAAACAAAGATTTTTGCTTGTATTATAGCTTTACCTAATATGATGATGATGGCATGCCCGGTAGATCCGAGGGATTGAATTTTGAGTGCTATTTGATATTTCCATTGATATTTGTTTTGGGTATGTAACTATTTCTGCTTTATACTTATTTATCATCACTGCTCTCTAATGCTTACAATTTTATGCTCAAATAGTGTTATTCTAAATCTTTCGGACTGCTTTTACTACATTCTTTTTCCAGGCAAGAATGATTTATGCCATCACCATCATCTTGGATGTTGGACTTGGTGTGTATAAGGCTCAACACGGTTGCATCCTCTAGTTCATGTATATGGCTTGTGAACCTCCAAGTAGGTATAAACATTCTCTCATGTAATATATTTGGTCCCTAATATAGCTTGCTACCTTGTGGCTTGTGAACCTCCAAGTAGGTATAAACATTCTCTCATGTAATATATTTGGTCCCTAATATAGTTATCTACCTTGTGGCTTGTGAACGTCCAAGTAGGTTTAAACATTCTCTCATGTAATATATTTGGTCCCTAATATAGTTGGATTCCTTGTGGTTTATGAACCTCCAAGTAGGTATAAACATTCTCTCATGTAATATATTTCTCTATAATATAGCTGGCTACCTTCTTTTTAAAGGAAAAAAAACATAATATTTTTTATTTGTGAGATAGAAAAAATTACTTTGTGTTTCATAACCACACTCAAAACTGATCACAATCCCTAATAAATTCTATTACAACTAAAGATCTGGATTTACATAAAATCTTGTCCTTCTGTCTTCCAAAATGGCATAATAACCAAACATAATTGCAATAACAATGTTGGAAATCACAAATTTCACCATAGACACTAGAAACACCAAAAGTGGGAAAATACATCATCAAGCTATACTAAAGGAAGGCATACAAAGGAGTAGCACTAGTAACCCCCTCCTTAAATTCATGTAGATGTATGATACCTGCATTGATTCCAATCCCCTCTTTGGATTTTTCTCTATATTTCATTACTCCAATGCTCTTCCTTCTTTCCTTTCTATCCACATTCATTATAGAGGCAGAGGCACGATCACATTGCTGCAGTGTTTTCATTACAGAGGTAGAGGCATCATCAAAATGCCGTGAGGAAGAGGCAGAGCTACAAAATTTTCATTACAGTGACAGAGGCACGATCACATGAATTATGTAAGAATTTTCTTTACATTTCATAACTCGACTGCTTTTCTTTCTTTCCTTCCTTTCTATTCACAATTCATTACTATGTTGCATTCACTTCTTTCTTTCTTCACTATCCACATTCTTTCTGTGTTATTTTCAGAGGTGGCCTTCTAGAAAGTTGATTACTCTGTTCGCACCTCCCACCCCTATGCTGGTGGGAGGTAAAAAAAAAAAATGAATATCTTAATGTCCTTCCACCTGTCCCACTCTTACTAGGATTGTTTTTTGATGCTCTGTCAAAGAATTCTGAAGGCCATCCTTCATCAAACTGCAAATTTTTTATCTGTCTATAAACCTTCTCCTTTGCCTCTTATCTGTATTCCACATAATAATACTTCACTCTGTAGAAAACTTGTGCAGGAGAGTAATTTGCATCCTCAAAGATTATTTCATTTCTTTATCAACAAATGGTGCAACTCCTTACTGTAGGAAGGGCTTTATATTTGTTGACATCCTTATCTACTACCCAATTTTTAAAGGCTTGTGTCAAAGAGTCTCCTTCCCAATTCCCATAACCTCCTAGTAGGGTTCAAATAGTTGACCACACTTCTTTAGTGAAGTGACATCCAACTAATAGGTGATACACTATTTCCCCATGATTTTTGTGCAATACACATATGTTGAGTTCTTCTAAAGACCATCTTTGGAGAACATCCCATGTTAATATTTTGTTGGATAATGCCATCAAAAGATGAGTTTGACCTTCAATATTCCTTTCATATTCCACAAGATTTTCCACCATCATTTATGTATCAAACCCACCTCTTTAACAAAGACCAAATAATATCCCAACTTGGCCTGATACATACAAGGCACTGGGTTCTTGTGCCAACATAATTTGTCCTCACCTTGCTTAAGAATGATGGCGTTGTTTATCATTTCTTGCACATAGTAAGTCCATTTTTTGTCCTTGATTTGATCTAAACCTAAATCCTCTGTTGATTTCCAACTCTATCCCCAGGCATTAGATTGTATCGCAGATGATGCATCACACATGAAATAAATATTATGATCATGTAAGTTATGCAATAGTGCCTCTAACAACTTATAATTGTTATTTTCCCCAATCCATGGATTTTCCACGATCCTTATTTTCCTCCCATCCACTACTTTTCATGCCAACTGTGAGCCTATAGTGGAAAAGGCCTCCAGTAAAACTTTCTAAAAAAATTGTACATTTTATATGGCCTTCAGATCCTTTTTTATCCATCCTTCCATTGATATCAGTTCAATATGTTTCTACTTTATGACGGAATGCCAAGAACATCCCCTTTAATTAGCCTCCATAATGTTTTTTCTGCTAGAACTTGTCTAAATATTTGTATATATTTCAAGCCCCATCCCCCAAAGGTTCTAGGTCTGGATAGACTCTTCCACTTGGTAAGAGACAGTGCATCATTCTTTTTCATTCCTCTTCGGATAGAAATTGAAACACTTCTACTTGATATTTTTATAAATTCCTTTAGGAATGTAGGCTATTGAATAGAAGCATATATGTGTTGCCTCTAAAACAAATTTGGTTAGGGTTAATCTATTTCCCAATGAGATCCACTTGTTGCACCATGTTTCGATCCTTTCTTGAATTTTATTAGTAGATATATCCCATCATTGTAAGAAAATTCATTAGCCTTCAAAGTGAATCCCAAATATTTGAGTACTTTCCCAAATGGAATCTTTGCAAAAGGAAGTGTTTCCTTCATGCCTCTTACCTACCCATATAGGATCTCATTAAAAATTAAGGAAGATTTATGATTGTTTATTTGCATGCATAATGCTTTCATATAGATACTAAGTATCTATTTGCATTTGTTGGCATCACTAATAGATCCATTCCTTAACATAAGGACATCATCCACAAAAAGGAGGTGTGAAAGGGTAGACTTATTTCCAATCTTGGTTCTCTTTAGCCCCCATGTAGATGTAGAATGAATAAAAAATCTGGTTAGGTCTTGTTATTGCACAGATTGTAGTTTGGTAAAAGCCTGACCCAATCCAAAGGATGGAGAGAAATACGAGAGAGTATACCCACTGTCACCTTAGATAAACCCTCCCCTCGCTTTAGTGAAGGAGAAATCCTACACAAGGGGGGAGTCCCGGGTGACCCTAGGGGGATTGAGATGGAAAATGAGGTGATGAAGGATGGATCCCCTATAAGTCAAGATGTGAAGAACTGGAACGCATGGGATGAATTCTTTTTGATGAGGGAAGGTTTCCAAGAAGTAGTGTAACTACAGAAGATTGTTGTACCTGCCCGAGACAGAAGAAAAGATGAGTATACAAGCCCAATATTTCAATGGGCAAGCAAGTGAATCTTTCTGTCCTATATAGCAGAAGTAAACATGATATAAATCAGAAAATAAATGATAATCAAATCTGGTAAATAGGTTACTAAAAGTCTAGTTAAAGATACAAGAGATAGGCTAACAATGACTAGTATAACTCAAGTGAGACAAGACAAGGGTTTAACAACAATGTAGGTTGTTAGATGATGTTATTGCAGAGATATTATGACAGCCTTATGGATGTAGCATACATATGCTACAGTAGAAAATTCCAACCATAAAAAATTACAAGTAAACCACCCAAAAGATTCACAACAACTTGTAGTTTATTATGGTAGCTTTCAAGCAAATTCTAACAGTTGAAAAGTGAGTAAAAGTGAAAGTTTGAGAGAAATTTTTTGCATCCCTAATGGCTGTATATTAAAGTTAAAATAACAATAAGATATCCTTTGCTAAAGGGGAAGCCAAGCAAGCTAGTAAAGCATAGAATTGATTCCACCAAGAACAATTTTAATATCTCGTGATTTCACGTATACCAATGCAAGAGACTAGTGTCTAAAACTATTGGGTTATGGAGTCCTTTAATGAATGAGATAGTTATGCTAATTCCTTAGGGGTGTAAGCCCTTTTACTCCCTAAGGCAAGAAATACTAGCTAGGAAAAACTAGGAGGGTGTAAGCCCTTTTACTCCTCCTAGTAACCCTTTGTGCAAGAATTATTCAAGACAATTATGATAGGCTTAGTGGGGTTGTATGCCCTTATACTCCCCAAGATCTTAGCAAATTAACCTTGCAACTAAGAAAGAAACAACAAAAAAGCATAGAATCCTTACCTAGTCCAAGCATCAACAAGATAAAGTCCTTTTTAACCAAGAAAATTCTACCACAATGCAAGAATTAGTCTCCAAGAGAGATAGTGCATCACTTATGCATCCAATAGCAAAGAAAAACCATCACAAGAGCAAGTAGAAGAGAGAGATAAGTAAAATTTCCCAAGAGGGGCGCAAATTTCAGCCAAGTATCCTTCTCACAATGGGAGAGTTATGTCAAAATGAAATAGAAACGATCCTTATTTATATAAATCTCCTAAAAAGTGTTTTTCCACATAAATTAAGGTAAACCACAAAGTAAGGAGGCCAACCTCCTTTACTTTTCCCCTTTACAACATAAAATTTAATTTGCACATAAAGTAATCCCTAAAAAAGCACGAGGTCACCCTTTTAGGGCAATGTTTTGGCACTTGGAGCAAGTCATTGAGCTTGGGGATGAAACGTTGGGCCTCCAAAGGCCTCCTTCTCATGGGATAGGGTCTTCTCCATCAATCCAAGGCTTATCCTCTTCAAAAGGTGTCAAGTGTCAACCATCAACACCACCACCACCAAACCCTAGCCTCAACAAGACGTCAAGCCCCAAGATGTAGCGCTCTGGCCTCCAAAGGCAAGTTGTTGGGGTGATGAAGGGATAGGATAGGTCTGCTAAGGTGTCTCTCAAGCCTCCAAAGGATATCATCATCATCCAATGTGCAGGCCATGGTATCCAACCTATGGGATTCATTCCACAAGGAAGCCCAAGCTAGGCTTGTTCCTCCAAAACTATCCATCAAGCAAGGTCTTGCAAAGAAAATGAATGTGCCCTCCAAGGATCTCAAGTCAGATGCATCATGATGAGTAAATCAAATCAATAAAAGAGCCACTTAAGAATGTTCTTAGCAAATAAACCACTTATGCTAATCATTTATTAATAGAAATACTCCTTTCCCATCCAATTGATATCTTGCAAATATATGTGTTATGATCCATGGGCATGTTTGTTTTGTATATTAATGGATTATGCTATGTAATGTGCTAACTCTTTATATTATCACTATATTCTTTCTCTACTTGTTTGTTGAGAACTTGTTGCGGGTATAAAGCTTTGGGTCGAAGTGCTCAAGTCTGGACATCATCAAACGCTTGGACGAGGTAGGCCTCTTTCTTATCTCCTTTGCACATTAGTTTATATAGCATATGCTGGAATTGAGTCGATTTCTATAGTCACTCCTGTCTGTTGTGGTTCACCCTAGCCATAGAGAGATTTTCCTCGTAACAAAATTGGCGACCATACTGGGGATTGATCTTCTTTCTTAGGGTTTGAAGTACTTTTCTCCCTAGATTGCTATCATTTCTATTGTGGTTCTTGTCGTGTCATTGCTTGACAGCTCCTGTTCACTCTCGGTCTGAGTTTTCAGCCTTTCTCCCTTGTCTGGCCTTGTTTCAGAGCACATACGTGCCTTTTTGCTTGGCATTCGTGTACATACGCGACCTGTCTCACTGCGAGCTGTGTATATACGCATTGTTTTCCCAAACAGTCGCCTACACCTTTTTTCCTTGCCTTTTTTCTTGGTCAGGTATTTGTTGGGTGGGATTTGATACTTGTTGAGCCTTCTTAGGTCTCTTTAGTGCCTATTGAGTGCCTGTGGGATGACAAGAAACCCTTTTTTAGTTGAATTTTTGGGCGAAGTTGTTCTCTTCATCTTTTCATTTTTATTGTCCTTGTATGTTGGGTTGAGTGTTTCATTGCTTGATATATTGCTTGAGTTATCTCTCTTTTATACACAGCAGGTCTATATGTCAAGTTACTTTTCATTCCATGCATTTTCAATTTTGATATATTGAAAATACAAAATAAATAGGCATTTTTCATTGCTTGGCATTTTTTGTCTTTTGAGTTTTTATCATTAGCTTAGTGCATATAGTGAAAGATTGCATTTTTACTTCTGAATCGCAAATTTGAATTTGAAAATTGCATGTTTTTAGGAGCATATCATTCATCAAAAGTTAAAAGTTAGGACTTTGCATTATTTTCATATTTACTTTTCTTGCAGAGTCATAACACCATTGGTTTCATCACCATATACCTTTTTGAGTAATCACGGCCATAAAATCAACACTATAATTTAAAATTTATTAGTAACGATTTTATTTTTTAGGGTGCACAAAATAGCATAGGATTTAGTGCCTTGGAATAGGATGTTGTGAGTAAACTTATCCAAGGCAATTAAATCAACATATGTGTCTGAGTTAGGGAGTGGAGAAATCCATTGTATAATTGGTAAGATCGGGAGGCTCCGCTCACACCAGAGTTAATCACGAGGTCGCGCAAAGTTGGTTGAATGGATATCCCCCGGATACTCGCCTAACGTCGGAGATATTTCTATGGATTTATTCGTATTTGGGGATCTTTCTAGCTCCCATACCTCCGTGAAAGGCGGTGCTTTCAAGGTTTCGGGCTTTGCTACCTTGCCCGTATGGTGATCCAAACTTACGAATGCTCGCCTATGCATCAGTTATATAGTGGTTTATTAGTTGCTTGACTTAGGTGTCTCATAGGTTACTTGCAGGGGTTATTCTGCAGGTACCCTGGGTCAGATAAGGGTTGAACAACACACAGCCTTTATGGAGGATTACCTCTTCAGGGGGATCTGACCGACTGGTTGTTAAGCCCACGTGGGCCTTTATAACTGATTATGTTACCTCTGATATTTAGCAGGGAGTCTCAGATCCCTCTTAGACGAGACATACCTTCTTTAGGGAGGGAGGCCACTAAGCCACTTTAGCCTGTTTGCATGCATATTGGTCGTTTGATTTTTTGTGTGCTCTTTGCTTACTAGTTGGCCTTAGGATATATTTTTTATCTTTTAGATTCTTAAGTCATCGTGGAGTTGGACCAGCCACCCCGCTGGTCCCGTCGCTTGTTACAGTTACCACTGGATTTTGTTTCCTTTCCTTCTAAAAGGCGGAGATTCATTACATGTGGTACACACACATCCACCGCTCAGGCTTGTGATTCTACAAGGATGAGTACTAAACCTAGTCTTCAGAATTCTGGGAGCCCTTCGAATCCCATACCCACTATAGTTAATGGAACCCCTTCAAGTCCTGCAACCTCCATGGTTGCAGTACCGGAGGTACCTATCATTACTATGTCTCGACCTATAGTTAATGCTCATGCTACCGCCTCGAACCCCTTTGGGTCTCTTGGCCACTCACCAGGCTACAATTTTCAGTCCATCCCTATGGCTTCTAGTCCATTTTCTTATGGTATGCCTAACTTCACCTCACAATTTTTGAACTCCATCCCAGCTGCTGGCCCTAATGCTAGCATTGGGCTTAGGGGCAATACACCTCCTTACACTCATTTTTCATTTGGTGGATCTCAAATCCCTAAAATGACTCCCAATATGGGAGGTATCCCTACTTTTAACCCCGGGTCCAATCCTCCTACTTTTGGGTGGAATAGTCAACCTGGCAGACAAGCTTCAGCTTAAGTTCCGCTCTACAATCCTACCTCCTCGGCGTAGATTCCAACCAATACATTTGGCATGACAAATCCGCCTCTATCCTCCAGTTTCCAACCTGGGGGAGGTCAGTTTCACACTTTGGGAAACCCCCAACATGGATCTAATCCGGTTGGGGATAGTTTCTAATCTAGATGGAATGATTCTCAACCAACCTTATATGAATTAGCCCGGAGGCAGGCCTTATAATGTTGGGCAGGGCCATGGTGTCTACTAGAACCCTGGATGGCCTTTGAATCCACAAGCACAATATTTCCCGGAAGGTTGGGGCCATATGTCACAACCTCGTCTCCCTTTTCTGGCCACGCTTAATCTGCCAGATTTGTCTAAGTTAATGAATGACCCTGTGAGTCACAATCCTACATGGCCCCCGTTCCCCACCAAACTTCCTTCGGACATCCCAAAGTTTGAGGGTAAGAATGGAGAGGATCATGGTGATCACGTCACTACCTTTCACCTTTGGTGCTCATCAAACTCCCTTAATGACGATTCTATTCGTTTGATATTATTTCAACGCACCCTTATCGTAGTTGTTGTGAAATGGTATATTGAGCTACCAAGGGGGGAATATGGGACTTTTAGTCATTTGGTGATGGTCTTTCTTAACCACTTTTAGTTTCCCATTTGTTATGATGTTGGTTTAGAATTTTTGTCTACTTTACGCCAGGATACTGCCACTCATATCTTGGACCATATCCAGGAGTGGCGTAGACGGAAGAGGTTGATTAAGACTCCTATACCCCCGACCTTTCTTTTAGAATGGTTTCTTAAGTCTTTGCACACTCTATCTCAAAAGACGTGGCTACTTCCGGAGTTACCACTAAGGAAGAATCTATCTTTAGGGCCCAATAGTTAGATTTGATATATGCTCAGTCTGGGATGTTATACCACCTCCTTCCTGACGCAACGCAGTCTACTTACGACCTTATGCAAAATCCCAGACCTCATGCCAATGGCATTGTAGGTTCTGCCAATGTAAAGTCCGCAAACTTGGTGACAAACTAGTTGAAAGAGTTGTCTTTAAGCCAATCTGTAGGAGGACCAGCCTCGTCTGTGTCTTCCAACCCCACTCAGTCAATGGATGTACACTCAATGCAATCGTCGACCAGCCCGAATGGTAGCAATGGAACAATATATCTAAAGCATATAACATAAAAAAGACAAGATACAACAAAGAACACCAGTATATGACCAATAATGTCAGATCTTACCTTTATTTAGATAGTAGATAGATCCTTGAACAAGATATTTACAGATCTGGAAGAAAATCCCAATAATATCAAATATGGGTTGCCAGTCGATACAATCGTCAATACAATGATAATAGTCTCTCAAGGGCTTGTTGAAGAGAATATCCAAGCCTCCAAAGGTGAACAACTGCAAGAGAATACTGATGAGATGAGATCCTGAGCCAATATAATGCAAAACCCCTCCAACTAGGTGAGTTGCGCACTACCCTGGCTGTTGATGAACCCCTAAGTTTCATCCCTCTTCCTCTTGTGCTCCAAATTCTCCAAAACCTTCATGGAATGTAGATCAGGCTAGTATAATTCCCTTGACAAAGTTTCAAGATGAAAGGTGTATTTTTTCCCCTCCAACTGAGCAAACCCTCAACTGGTTTGCGCCCCCTGGTTGACTAGATCACCCAGATTTTGGTCTCCCCTCTAGAAGACTCCAACTGCCACCAAAATCTCCAGAATGATATATTGGGCCTCCCCTCTAGAAGCCTCCAATTTTCCACCAACTAGGTCCTACAAAGACAAATAAGCACGCCCTCCAAGGATCTCAAGTCATAACATCATGATAAGTGAATCCAATCAATAAATGAGCCACCTAAGCATGTGTATCAAAGATCAATATATCAAACAATTAATTTCTCAAAGACATTGTGCGACTTTTCAAGCTTGAATATGGAAGGGTTGACGAGGTGTCCTATTGGGTAGATCTTGCCCTAGGTCAAGGAGAGTTTTGAAAAAATCCCTCTCTTAGCCATGTAAAGTGGGTGAAGTGGTTGGGTTCAAGACTCAATGGGAATTGGACTCATGACATACAAGAGGTCGTAGTGTCTCATTCATGGGTGCCTTTGTATAAGGTGTGTGGTACCTTCTTCCAAAATTTTAGAAGGATGTCACCCCTCTAGGGGATGTTTTGGCACTAGGAGTAAGTCGTTGGTGTAGGAGGATGGTGTCTAGCCTTGCAAAGCCACATGTCAAGTATCCAAGTTACTTCCTTCATGGTGAAATGCCAATTCTCCTCAAAACATCCAAGTGCCAATGCATCAACCACACCACCAAACCCTAACCCCCCTAGGTGACGTCATGCCTCTATAAGTGACATTTTGCCTCTCCTAGGCTAAACGTTTGGCATGTGGGGGCTAGGTTATGTCGTCCAAGTCATATTTTTGGCCTTCCAAGTTTGATTTTTCTCATCCGGCATGCGGGCCCTTGTCATCCACCTATGGTCTTCAAGCCCCATGGAATCCTATGCTAAGCTTGTTCTTCCAAAACTATCCACCAACTAGGTCCTGCAAAGACAAATACGCACATCCTCCAAGGATCTCAAGTCATAACATCATGATAAGTGAATCCAATCAATAAATGAGCCACCTAAGCATGTGTATCAAAGATCACTATATCAAACAATTAATTGCTCAAAGACATTGTGCGATTTGTCAAGCTTGAATATGGGAGGGTTGACGAGGTGTCCTATTGGGTAGATCTTTCCCTAGGTCAAGGAGAGTTTCGAAAATATCCCTCTCTAAGCCATGTAAAGTAGGTGAAGTGGTTGGGGTTAAGACTCAATGGGCATAGGGCTCATGACATACAAGAGGTCGTAGTGTCTCATTCATGGGTGCCTTTGTAGAGGGTGTGTGGTACCTTCGTCCACAATGCACTTTTTCCAAGCCCATTATTTTTCCATTCTTTCATTCTTTTATAAATTCTAAGGAAAGTTTGAAGGCCACTGCCCTGGTGTTGTGTCCATATTATGGCAGTGTCACCCACAAACACCTAGTGGAAATGATAACGTTGGCTCGTGATGAGACCCCCTTTCTCTCGGCCATGCAATTGAGAGCCATTACCCTAGCTTTGTGACCAGATGATGGTAATTTCACACCACTAGATATTCATGGACATGATAGGTTGGCTCATGATGAGACCTCCTATCCTCCAACTAACATTTTAAGCATTATTCATCATGTTTTATTGTGGGTCCCCCTTTTCTCAAAGATAAGTGTTTCATTTCTTTCTTGGGTGATGCTTGGGTGAAGCATCTAGAAGGTTCATACATAGGTTTTTATATTTTACCCAACATCAATCCCTCTGGGCCTTCAACCCCTTCTTCCCGTAGAATGAGGTACAACCCCTTCTTGGGTCAATACACCCTAAAATCCCAAGAGATAAGGAAATGGGGGGAAATAGTGATGGAAGGTGGTAAGCATGGTCGGGAACAGTACGATGGATATTCAAGGGAGTTCCTAGTAGCAAACCCATCCCCAATGAAGACCACTTACTAGGGCACAATGTCAACCAACAAGATGAAGCACGGAAAAAGGCATAATTTCCAAGTAGATATCATGAAACCTAGAGCAATCTAAGATACAACATACTCAAATTCCTTAAATATTGAAATGATTCTCACCATAATACTAAGTTGTACCTCATGGAGCAAGTCCCACTGCCTTCCGAAAGCTAGCTATTATGGTGGATTCCATATGAAAATATGCGACCTCTGTGGTGGTGAGAAGGGTCTCCTACTGTGCAAAAGGGTATTGTTGGTCATGTAGTCTCTTGGAACTCCATATCTGCAACCTTAGGGGCTTGAGACATAATCTCCTTAGTTATCCACAAAATGGGGATAGCATTTGGCTCCTACTTGGGGACATGTGCTCGTCGTAGAGTGCATGAGAACCGCAACATCTCCCTGTAGACCTGTGCCTTCCAAAATTTCAGACAAAGAGATCAAAGCATATAGGGTGTTTCTATCACCCTTCATCCATATATATAAATAAATCCAAAATAGAAACTAATCTAGAAAAGAAAAATTGACATTTTTTCAAAAATTTATAAGCTAAGCATAAAATCAATATGCAAGTAGAGAAAAATGAAAATGAAATGCATCTAAACTAGTATGAGCAATCAAGATGCAAATGTTGGGAAACCAAGATGACTTATCTACTTACCTAGGGCCTTGGGGCCCTGAAGATTAGGTGATAGATTATGTCAGGTGAAGTCGTACAACCAGTGTAACCAGTTGAGGATATCATGAAAGTATCTCCCTTGGAGAGAGAAACCATCAGCCCAATCATCTTTCCTAAAAGTGTAGCCACAAGACTGATCAATCCATCTCTAAAGGGGGCTACTATATGTAGACGAAGGCTCATCTTCATCTGTGCACAAAGACTCACTACTTTTCAAGGACTGAGAGGGAATGAGAGATCGAAAGAATACTACATGGTCTCTAGGAGAAGAGGGTAAGTGGTAAGGAACAATCTCAGGCGTAGAGAAACGCCGCCTCTTCTTCTGGGAATCTTCATGAAAGTATCCAAGATGAAAATACTTTTTCTTTGAAGGATGAACCTCTAATTTCTCTGAGGTGGCCACGTCCTGGTATTCCTTAAAATCTAAACACAACGGTTGAAAGTACTCATAAAACATATATGCATCCTCAAAAGGGTATGTATCAAGGGATGGCCGAAAATCATCCTGAAAATGTTGTGTAGGATCATCCTCGAATGGATGGAACAAATCCATAACCATATCATCATCAGTTTGGCACGTATATGGACCATCCAGATGTAAAAAGAAATCCTCTGAAGAAATACTTTCTATTATCTTTATCCGATATGTGCCTTCAATGTCGTAGATAGGATCTCCATAAAAATGAAATAACCCAAATCCCATCTGCATCTCCCAATCTGTATGAAATCATCAATGTGATCATCAACTATATCTGGGGTTTGTTCCATTATTTCATCTATATCATAGGAGTTTATTAATTCTTCACAAGACTGGACAACTTCATCTGCTTCAAAAAGGACGGTAGATAACAATGTCTCGCTCAGGCCTTCTGCAAGAGAAACTTCATCGATATCCTTTTGGCAACTTTCTTCTCTTGCACAACCATGGAACAAAGCATCATCAAAGTTTTCAAAAGGATTAAAGCTCATCATGTTCTCTTCTTGATGTGCAGGAGGAGTAGATATATGGATGTCCTCATCAAGTGGAAGGGAAGATGCTTCATCTTCATCATATGTCTCATCTAGATCTTCTTCATCGGGATATTCTTCAAGGTTTTGTTCATCCTCATCTATAGGAAAACCCTCTCTTCAAAGAACATCTTTGAGCTCTTGGAAAGTATCTTATAAATTCTGGGTAGTTGGCCGATAGTGCTTGAGAAATTATTCAATGAGCTTGGTAGAAGAGGTGATGCTCTTCGGATTACATGAGTGTGCAAGAAAATTCCTTTGACTTGATTCCAGTGAATATACAAAAATATTCATTAGCACATCCTCATGTAACACATCTAGGCTTGAAGCATACTTCATATAATTTACAACATGGGTGACTGCTAAAGCTGGATCGCCATTAAATTTAGGGCAACTTTCCCTCCACTCTGAGGAGAATAATTTGGATATCTAGGAATATCTTGAACATCAAAGGAGAGATAAACCTTATGGAATTCCCATGGTAAGTCCCATGAGGCCATGGTTCCATTAATTAAGGTAATACCTCAATGGAGTCGCCAATTGAACTCAAGGCTCATCAAAGGATGAAAAGGGATAAGGGAAAAGTGGGTTCTTGGAAGGTGGAGTCGCCAGATGAGCTTCAAGCAGAGCTCATCAAAGGTGGAAATGGAACGTCCCTTGGGTGGAGTCGCCAGGAAAGCTAAGGGAAAGGCTTTGGGATAGCTTGTCAAAGTGTCATTAGGGTTCCGAAGAGGATTCAAAATCCTCCCTGGAAACGACACCAAAATGTTATCGCAAAAGTTGTAGGTTGGGAAAATCCTAACTCAACCACTAAATGGAGACAACTGAGAGGTCACCTACCCACTGTCGCCTTAGGCAGGTGTCCCTGTCACTTTAGATGTGAGGTAGTCACCTCAAAGGGGGAATCTCGATGACCCTTGGGGGAATGAGAGGAATATGGAGATGAAGTCCTTAGAGGTCAAATCTAAATGATGTAAAAGGATTGGAATAAAGACTTTGGAAGGTCCAAGGGTTGCCAAGTATGTTGAGTAACCTACAAATAGTGAAATACCCGCCCGAGATACAAGAAAAGCTATTATGTATTGCAGTAATAATCACATGGACAAGAAAGTTAATCTTTTTGTCCCTAAAAGAAGTTGTTAGTAATCATGTATATCAAAAATAAAATTCCATTACAAGTAGAAAAATAAATGTTAGATATCAAGTAGAAGATACAAGAGAAAGACTAGTTAATGACTAGCTAAACTCAAGATGAAAAACCAATATTCTAGCATGAAACGATAAGGCTGTTGTAAACACTTGTTTGCAGGAAATTATATCAGGCTTATGGATGTAACATTCAATGCATTACAACAAGAAAATCAGCCACTTAAAACCCTCGAAACTTTGCCAATAAATGTGCTAGACTAAGAAGAGTAAGTATGCAAACTTTGGGAAAATTCTAATGGTTGATTAGGGAGTTTCTCAAGCAAATGATTTAGGGTTTCTGCAGACCTAATGGATGAAGATGCAATTTTATAACAGCATCAATAAGTATCCCTTTGATAGGGACGCCCTAGTGGTTGTGAGGTGCCCAAGGAACAAAGAATATAATCCAAGTTGCAAGAAGTAAAAATGACGAGAAATCATGTTTCCCAATGCAATATTTTGTTTCTCCAACGCAATACTAGTGTCTTTAGTTATGGGTTAATGAGGTCAAAAATAAAGAGCTAGGGTTACTAAATCCTTGGGGGTGTAAACCCTCTTACTTCCCAAGGAAAGTAGCCTAGCTAGGGTTTGAATATAAGGGGTGTAAATCATCTTACTTCCTCAACTAAACCCTTGCAAAATAACTTCATATAGGCTTGTAACCACAACCTATATGCAACGAGCAATTGGATAATAAGACAACAATCCTATGATAAAATAATTGTCCCAGCCTCCAGATATTTATACCCATAGAAATTGGTTCAACTTCTAACAGTCGACTCAGCCACACATAAAGATACAACCCAACAATTGTATAGTTCACTCAGCAAAAGGTAAGTCGGTGCAGCTACAATGTAAATCATTCCCAACACTGTAAACTCGCTCCAGATGGTAAAGAGCACGACTCAGAACACACAAAATACTCATCTCATCATAAAAAGAACATTTTTGGTCACTAGAAATACGCCCAGCCTATATACAAACTCAACCTCTGACCAAATGTAATGTCCCCACTTTGGGACATCATCACAGTGCAGAGGTTTATGATGACCAAAGTAGCCAGATGGATGTTATAGTGAGTACAAGGGTTATTGAGAGGCATTGTGGGGTCCAACTTGCATTACTCATCCTAGTTCATCATCATGAGCCATTCCGTACAGGTTGGATTTGGTTTTGTTGCATTCCAACAATTTCCATGATTTTGACTATTTTGAGCTATAAATTAATTGAATTCACTGAAGAGGTCATTTTGGGCACATTACTTGGAGGAACATCTCAGTGTAATAGCTCATTGGAATCAGGATAAGCAACACTATAGGATGGGATGGTGAGAAGTGACTTTTAGTGGCCAGGGAAGCCACAAGGAGAGATAAGGTGTTTTTCAGAGGTAAAAAGGTTAATTAATTAATTAAAGTGATTTAATTAATTAATTAAATATTAATAAAATGAAAGTCACTTTGGAGGGACAAGGAGAGCCAAAAAGTATAAAGGAAAGGCAAGGGCCTCTACTCATGCATTCATGTATGATCATCTTTTGATATCTGGCTTTTAGCTAGTGAGCCCAACATTGGGGATTTTGAGGGTTTTGAGGGTTTTGACTTAACAAACCCTATAGGACGATTCGATGGTGAAAGATTCCACCTAGCTTGTCCCAACCTTGGTCTCGGAGATGCAATATTCTCCCACACCATTCTAGTTCCATATCTACTCAACTGCAGAAGGATTCTACATCATTTACATGTGCAGATAGAGAGAGGGCACACCAGTTAGGGTTTCCAGCAAGAGGGGTGCACCATCCATTGAGGGAGGATTCATCCTAGCTGAGGAGAAGTGATTTTGGGGATTCCGGGTATTGGGTTTTCCTTGTAGGCATCTTAGCATCATTCTTAGTTGTTTCTGGAGGCATTTCAGTGAAGGATTTATTTGTATTAGGAGTGGGACGATTTCCCAAGAGGAGGGCGCACCATTATTTGTAGGGTAGCTAGATCTAAGGATCTAGCAGGTATTTTGGCCAGTTTAGCACTTGGGTTTTCATTGTCGTGTCTCGATATATCATTCTAGTGGATTGGTGGAGTTGTTGGAGGTCTCTAGGAGAGAGGCCGAATTATTAGGGTTTCAGGCATCTAGGGGGGTGCACCATTCCTTAAGGAGAATCAAATCCATAGAGTTTGAGAGTGGATTTGGAGATTTGAGCACCTGGGTTGTGCTTACAGTTGCCTGATCTATCATTTGGCATATTTCTTGAGGTGATTGGATAATTTTGGCAGCAAGGATGAATTGTTGAGGAGCTTCAGCATTCCCGCAGGACGTGGCATCATTCAGTTAGGGCTTTGGCACTTCATACGGCCAGATCTATACTTGTCTTGATCTGTTGGATTACTAAGAGAGGGGGTGAATCAGTAATAACGTAATTATAATCCTTTTTCTTCAAATGTTATATCAATGTAGAATTATTATCCAATAATGAGCAATAATAAATAAACAATCACACACATGCATAGTACACCAGTGTTTTACATGGAAACCCAAATTGGGAGAAAACCACGGGATGATTTTTCTTATATGTCTTGAAGAATTACATTCATTGGAAGCACCAACTTCCTTTGTTTTCAGCTGCAACTGGAAGGAGGCTCCAACCTCCTAGTTTCTCTGGCTACAACCTGAGGGAAGCTCCAACTCCCAAAATCTCTAGCTACAACCAGAAGGAGGCTACAACCCTCAATGTTCTCCGGCTACAACTGAAAGGTGGCTACAACCACCTTTCCTTGCCCCGTCCTGCCACCCTAAAGTAGAAGTAGAATGATGGAACCACTGTCACACTATCACTGTGAGATATACTGCTATAAACTTGTACCAATAAGTTTGAACCATGCATCAACCTGTAATCAACCTGTACCATAAACAAGTGCATCAACCATGCACCAACCTGTAATCAACCTTTACCATAAACAAGTGCATCAACCATGCACCAACCTGTAATCAACCTGTACCATAACCAAGTGCATCCAACCATGTACCAAGTATGTTCCAATCATGTGTCAACTACTCATAAACTATGAATCATCAATATTTACCAACATCATCAACTATACACTTCATGTATGTGTCAACTAATCAACTACTTGTCTCAACCATGTACTCAACATGTGCCTCAACCAAAATCCCTCATCAAACTTTTCTTTAGTCTCGCATGCCTAGTTTTGGATTAGTCAACAACCCTAACTTGAAGTAATCATAACTTTGAACCTGTAATGTATAAAGATATGAAACTGATATACAATGTTCTTCAAAGTTTTTTTATGCAATTCCTCCAAGTGGAACTACTTGGAACCTCTCAGAAAAGGAGTTATAGCAAAAATGACAAACCTTGTTGAATTCTGGCTTATTCTAGAGAGCGACCTTGTAGAGCGTGCCCCGCACAAACTATTTGATGAAATGATCTGAAACTATTACAAAACATACTACAGACTGTACCCTAACCAACACATTTGGTCTCATGGAATTTGTATCTGTTATGAAGAAGTTATGATGTTTTTACCCGAAACACCTGATTTTGACTAGTTTCAGGACTGGCCACAAACCCTATTTTTCACAGAGTGTAACTCCCAAAATACAACGACCCACAAGATGAATTGTTAACCACAGATACTTGGATATTTTTTCTCACTTGCATAGCAATTTCAGGATCTGAATTATTATATAAATAAATTTATAGCGAAAATGGTGAGATGACCTGAAAATAACATACCTTAGAAAGCACCATCAAAAGAATTTATCCTTCCTTGCATTTCGGCCTTCTTTTCTTCACTTTCCTCAGAATTTCGGCTTAGATATCATTTGTAAA
>ML786134.1:283678-311654 GCA_009831015.1 Picea engelmannii
GAAGAGGAAGAAAAGAGTGTTGCTAAGGCAAGGCTTTATCTCTCTTCAAGAAATGGCTCAAAATCTTGACGGGGACATGAGACAAGGACCTACAATGTGTATTTGTCACCTAGGGTTTATTCAGCAAATCATAACAATATATGAAAGAAATAACAATACAACCATCCAATTAAGAAGTTATGCGGAAATTTACTTACATTTCACCAAGAAATAACATAGCAAACCCTAGTTGTAACACCTTCCATCAAGAGAAATGCCAAAAATGCCTTCCTTCAACAAGTGCGCCTCACAATTTCAGCGAAGAACACCAAGTGTAGCTTACATTTCAGACCTCACTAATGAGTGAGTGAGAGATGATGAAAAAATGAGAGTAAAAACCCTCAATTTATACAGTACCATGACCTAATTTCACTTTTTGGTCATAAAAGGGTCGACAAGGCCAAAATACTAAAAATCATACTATTTTACATTAAATGCTTAAAATTAAACCCTAATCAAGCTAAAGAGAGACGTCATGCCCCTTTTAGGGTGACGTTAGCCCCTTCTAGGGAAAATGCATTATCCTGGAGCAAAATGTTAGACCTCCTTGGGCTTCTCCATCCTGCCACACGTGCCAAACCTGCCCCAGATGTCTCCCAAAGAATCCATATTGTTAGGTGATGTCATGGTCATGAAGGGTGACGTCCTAGGCCTTCCAAGGCCAACATTCCACTGAAAAGGGAACAATCCCCCTAGGTCAAGCTCTGTTGGGGTGCATCTGCAAGACATCCTCCTTATCTCATGTGCAAACCCCTCTTTCCAATATCTGCCCCCTGCTAGGGTCTCAGCATCCATCTGGTGGGCTCTTCAGCCTCATGGAGGTCCGAACTGATCATCTCCCCATGTGTACCGGTCCAACATCATACCTGTATGTTGGGCATGATCCTGCACATCAACAGTTACGCCCTTCATGGGCTCATAAGTCACAAGGATCATAGCAATGTCAATCACATCTCATCATCAATATTATTAAACATGTGCATAAAACCCTTATTACCCCAGTTAAAAGCTCAAAGACATTATACAAGCCTGCAATACAAGTTTGGAGAAAGTGACAGGGCATCCTATTGGGCTAGTGTCCACTGGAAGAGGAAAGTTTTTGGAAGAGACTTCATCTGATCCATGTAAGTGGGTGATGTGGACAAGGGATGTCCAGGAAAGTGAGTGCAATGAGAGCAGAGGATGAAATTTTTTTACCTGTGGGTGCCTTTGTAGAAGGTGAGTTGCACCTGTCCTAGATGCAATTTTTTCCAAGCTCGTTCATGTCTTTTATTCTTTATTACTTTTTCTTCAAGAAGCTAATCAGGGGACACTACCCTGGCGTGGTGACCAGTGGTGATAGCGTTACCCACAAGTACTTTCATAGAAATGACAAGGTTGGCTCGTGATGAGACCCCCTTTCTCTTGGCCATGTAGTCTAGAGTCACTACCCTGGCATGGTAACCAGCTGGTGGTAATGTCATACTGCTAGTTACCCATGGACATAATAGGCTAGCTCGTGATGACCCCCTATCATCTAACTAGGTCTTGTTTTATTATTTTTATGGGTCTCTCTTGTTTCTTGCTGAGAAGACTTTTATTGCTTTCTCGGGGATCCCTGAGCAAAGCATCTCGAGGTTTATTTTAGGCTTTTATCCTTTGTCAGTTTTCTTTAACCTTCTAGGCCTTTAGCCCCTTCTTCCCATGAGGTAAGGTGCAATCCTCAAATGATAGGTCAACCCAATGCCTAGACAAGTGTAATGGGATAGTGTTGGCAGCCATATTAATCTCTATCTTTTTTACAAGCTGCCCACACAGGGTTTTTAAACCCTCGATACTCGTCACAATTTTTTTTTTTAAATGACACCATTATCTTTTGCTTTTGCATACTTGCTTTTCGTTTTCATTTTCATGACTACAAGCGTGAAAACCCACAGTTGGAATTCATGTTGATTTCATTAAAATGATCTTTTGGATTGTCATGAACCTATTTTGTGGTTATAACTCTTTAACCTCAAACTCACCACTGGTCACACATTTATCAAAACACCAAACATTTATGCTTTTGATTATTATTAATATGGTGTTGATTTACAAAAGATTTGACGCAATGGTTTGATTGAATACATTAATTTTTGGGCCAAATCATGGTTATATGATAATTCATTTGATTAAAATCCTTTTGGATATGCACTGTAATGATTTGAATAGGCGTCGTTGGTTGTACAGCCCGACATGATGTTCTTTCATGGTTCCAATTTACTCCACCATCCTCGCATGCATAAGGATTAACACTCTGTCTTGCATTTCGGGTTTCCTTTGCTTGTTTTGGGGAAGCTTCAGGAAAAATGGTTCTGTGTCTACCCTGTCAAACCCTCTCACCGATTACCCTGTTGATTTTATGCTATTAGCTATGGCTCCTGTAGTGCGAATCGAGCCCAACGGTGTCCAAACTTTGTTGTTGTTTGATAACGCCTGAGAGGACCTAGAGAGGTCAGGTTGGTTGGTTTTTATTGAGAAGTTAGAGGGTTTCAACCTAGCAGTCGCTCAACAATTTTCACTTACATTCGATGGGTGCAGGGCCAAAGTTGGGGACATCCAACTCGAAGTGAACGAGGATTTCCTTAGCTCAGCCACTGGTCTTCCAGCCGAAGGGAAAAAATGGTTTAAAAATTCGAAGGTTGATGAAGTACCATGGCCACTGTTGTTTACCTCAAAGAAGATCGACAGTTGCGACAAAGGTATGCCGGTTACAACTCTTAAATATCGATGGCATGATTTGTTGGCTATTATCAAGAAGTTCATTTACATGCGAGGGTAGATACGGTTTAGTTTTCCTATACCACCTACGGATGCTCATGAGTTTCATAGATTTTCCTTTAAATATGCCACACTTCCTCCTTCGGAGTTTATATAAAATGGCTAAACGTTTCAAGAGGGAGAAAGCCAACTCCAACCTCTTCCACCACTGTTTAATTAAAATTATTATGGTTCATTAGTTGAAGGTGAATGGCGATTGTAGGGATGCTTTCTTGTTGAGGAATGGTTTTGCCAATCCTGAAATTGGACAAGTTGACAAAATTGTTGTTACAGAAACCCTTGTCGGGCCTATCATTCTCCCTCCTATGCTCTTGCCCTCTGTTGAACCCTCAACCTACCCGAACATTACCCAACCCGACACCCTGCCTGACTCATGTATAAAAGATAGTGGTAAGCCTGTTAAGAGGTCTGCAAAGAAAAAGGGAAAAATTAACAATGATATCAATTGCAAAGGTAAAAAATCCGCGCGTTGGGTATCAAGGTGCGCTCGTAACAAACCTAAAGAAAACGTAGATCAGAAACCAATCCTGTTAAGTGAAAATTCGAATTCCGAAATTGAATGGTTTCTAACCAAGGAGTATCCATACTCACATGGGCTTTATTCAGTCAAGCCCTGTGACTTTGTGACGAACCTCCCACCATGTCTTAAAGACGACCCTAACTACCCTAGGATCAAACTCAACAAAGGAACTGATGGTCGATTCAGAAGTTCCTCACCTGTGAATACACAGCCCGTTCAACCACAGTGCAATGAATGTAAGTCATGTCTCGACCGATATTATACAGACGTCCCTTTGCTCCAATCTCGGATCAAGTCCTTGGAGGACCGAGTAAATGTGATAACCAAAGAAAACGACAGATTGCAAGCTAATGATAAAAGGAAGAAAACCACAGGCTCTGTTGTCTTTAAAAATGTAGAGGCGGCCACTGCCATTGTCAATTCAAAAATAGCTTGATCAAAACGAATCCCTGAAACCGAGGTATGGTATTTCAAGAATGATTTTAAAATGATTTTGTTTGTGTTGAATTAGTAGATAGGATTTTTTGGCTCAAATCACATACATTTTTGTTTTGATTGAATGAATAAAACACGATTCTGTTTATAATAATAACTAGCTACAAAATCGTGAGATTCTGTAGCTAGTTATGAAAATTTGAATTGTTTTGATTTTACAACTAAAATACAATCTGAAAATCATGTATTCTTGTGCATTTACAGGTACACACAAATTTCAAAGGAAATTGGATCGATATTGGCATCTTTGAACATGCTTTTTCTTTACATAGTTTTGGATTAGGCTGTTAGTCTTAGATAGAAATAGGAATTTGGGAGATTGTATTCCCATAATTTTTGCAACAGCTTTGATAATTTCCACAAGGAATGTTTTGATCATGTGGCTTTTATATATGTATTATTTTTGTAAACAAAGATCACTGCTTGGGAGTAGAAACTATGGATTGGTGATTATTCAAACTTGAATGAAAGTGGATATTTGCACGGCTTTAGCTTCAACATATCATATTTTTGTTCAAGTTTTGTTCGTTTCAATTTGTAATCAAATTTTTTACTACTTTAGAAATCATAATTTGTTACAGGTTGATGTGATATAATTTATATAGCATCCATGTTTTATGTTTCTCATTTTATATACAACAATTAATCTGTTCACATTTGATAATTAGAAGGTTGATCTTCTTCATTCAATGAACAGTAATACGCAAATTTTCATACTCAGATTTATCTTAATATGATCATTTGTTAAATTATAAATTGTTGTTGATATACGTCTTTCTTGTTCTGTCATTAGTATTCAAGCGTCACTGCTTCCTGTTTACGAGAAGCATTTAGAAAATCTGGTGCGGGTCGCCCCCATCAAACAGCGAAATCGAGTATTGTGCACAGGACGAATAGGAAATGCTATTATAGGTCAGTCTGTTAGTGCTATTTAATTAGTTTAATTAATATATAATTTTCCTATAATCTAAACACGTTTCACTATTCATTTCTGTAGTTTAGATACACAGTACAGATTGTTATTTTTATTTCTCAGCTAGATAGCTACCATTTCATTTCCTGTTTATAAAAGTTATAAAAAATCAAAAATACTGAACAATAGCTTTGTTGTCAATCCATATATGATTTTCGCAGGTTTTCAATAAAAAATTTGCATTTTGTGAATACTGTATATATAATAGAGATTTAATCATATCGATAACTGTACATTTAATAAGTAGGATTATTGTTCTATAAATATTATTTGGCAAACTGTATATATATATTAGATTTGTATATAGTTTGCAGTAGTCGTTTTTCACTTAGTTAGTTTCTTTAGTTTTGTTTTTTCACTTTCCTAGGACTTAGATTGGCCAACGGAGCCGCTAAACCCATCGGAGTGGATTAATCCAAACGGTTTGGGTTATTTAGACAACCCCGGACTGTATTCACTCCTCCAGTTGACGAGCAGTCAATTTCACCCGTCAACATATGGCGCTAGAAGGAGGGCTGACTGACAAGTTGGCCTTGTAGGAGCCTTTATTTTAAATGTATTCAATTTCCCCCATTGCTCCCCAAATCACTGTGTTGGAACATGCTTTCAACTTCTCATTACCCAACATTCCCAATGAGATAGTCTCTCGCTTGTCCAAACTCACCTTTGATGGTGGAGGTAATATATCTGCTAAAGACCACCTTAATAAGTTTTGGTGCAAATGCATCAAACATGATATCTCAAATTTAAGATTTTTTATGCAGACTTTTCTCTTTTACTTTTAGAGGTCGGATTAAACATTGGTTTGAATCCTTTCCAGCATGTCACATTTTTTATTGGTTTCAATTTGTAGATGAGTTTCTAAATTCTTTTGAAATTTATGATTTCGATCAATTATGTGAAGAATTTCATACTTCGCTAATCAATGGTGATTCATCTTCAGAAGACTTTTTGACAAGAGTCTATCATATCCTCTATAAATTTAATCTCGATGACATGTCATTTGCATTAAATCTCTTCTATGATGCTTCCATCCCTTCCATCCAGTCATATTCAATCACGAATGAAGAATCAATTGCAAATCCTATCACTCAACTGCAAGAACAATCTTCTTCACAAGAAGAGAAGAATCCTTCCGACAATGTTGAAGAAGCTAGGGAGGTAGAATCTATTGACCAGGTTCTTAATGACAACCAAATTAGTTTTTCCTCTGAATCATTGAATTTTCAGTCTTCGACCAGTATGGAAAAAGATTTGTTTCTGTCTCAAGGTGAATATCCTCATTCTTGTAACTCATGCTCTAATCAACATTTAAAATCAGTCATTGAAGAACACTTAAGCGACGAAAATCATCTTGAATGTTTTAGTACTCTTATGAAACTGATTAGAGAAGAAGATATGCAACTAGAAGAAGAAACCTTAAACCTTCATCCTCAAAATGCACTTTGTTCACAGGAAAGACTAGATGTTTGTCACATAAATTTTGAATTATCTATCACACAAAAGGAAAATCCAAATGATCATATCATGTTGAGGAATTCGTCACCAAAACATAGTAAGATTTTTAAAGAAGGTGAAGAGAAATGTCTTGAGAATACCATTGTTAATTATCGTAGTTCAAGAGATTCTTTTCATGTGCTTATTTCTGATTCCTTTTATTCTTTATATCCTGATCTCTTCCTAGACTCTGTTGGACTTGACACCTTACCTACAACATCCTACTCTTTTCCGCCACAATCATATCTTTTCAATATTCTAAATTTTGGTGAAATTAATTCTGAGCATAACATTGATAAAAGTGGATTTGACGCTTGTTCACTTTGATCACTCACATGGGAAAAGGGCATGTTGTGAGATGATTTTACACAGTTTATTGTTGAAAAGGACAATGCATTATATTTTATGGAGATCAATGTTCTACATTTCATATTCGTTCTTTGCTTAGCTTGAATATTAATGTTTATACTTCACATTTTGAAATGATCAATCTCATCGAAGGAAACATTCAAACCAATGATCCAATTGATTGCACAAATCCTCCTATGATGAGTTTCCCATTGATATATCTGTTTCATCAAAGTCATGGTTTTCATCCCCATTTTTGTGATAGGATCTTAGGATGGCTTGAATATTCATATCAAAGTTGTGCTTGATTTCTTTTTACCTAAGTATCTTGGAAGTAGGTGTGACATATTTCTTTTAGATCCTCCATGTGAAGAAATTAATGAACACTTAGAGAACTATCAAGAAGATGGGGCATTTCAGCCTTGGATGATGGTTATTTCATTTCCTCGTAATCTTGACAAGTTTTTCAAACCTACATATACTCGCCCATGCCATTATGACCCTTATCACGACAAGATTGCACAATGGTTGGAGGATTCATACATCAAGAATATTCAAGGGAATGGTAAGATCATGCTTACTTTGTTTTTAGATGATGATTATGAAGGTAAGTATGATATGTTTCTGTCATTTTTTGATATATTACCATTCTTATTAATAATGTTTAATTTTGTTTCCGTTGCAGGATTGGAGTTACTCCGATGGCTACATTGGAAACATGACTTCACGTAGTATTCTGATTTGTTTAAATAGTTAGGGTAGGTTTAGGAATAGGTTTTCTTTCAATTTTATTTCTCACTATTTCTCTTTGTAATAATGCAGTCATGAATGCAAGTGGGTACACCACGAGAACCATAATACGACTGTTATCAAGGAAGTCCGCTTGATCTTTTTCTCTTTTCTTTTAGTTGAATATTTATTTTCAAAAAATGCAGTATCGTCATGAAAATCTTAAATGGAAAGTAAATAGATAAATAAATCTGAATCAACCCTGACCCAAGGTACCACGAGTAAGACTGTTTTCCCATCAAATAGGATTTTCCCACTTTCTTTAAGTCTCCCAAGGGATTTGTTGCATGAGGTTTTCAGATGCACCTTCCGTACATATTTTTTTTGGTTTGGATTTCTTTGCTTTCAAATATTTCTTCGCTGGTGTGCTTTGTTTCCTTTTATGTTTATCAGTCTTTCTTTTGAAACACACATGTCTGCACCATAAACCATTTCAGACAAAGAGAACAGAAAAATTTCTCCTCTGAAATAACTATTGAAGATTGTTAAAACATCAATTATGATATTTTTCTGAAGTTTGCAGCCATGTTAAAGAAAGCTTGTTGTTTGAAAAGAGTTTCTTGATTTCAACCTGTAACTGAATCTTTTCACGATTATCCATATAAATTTCTTCTTATGCTATCCATGTTCCTTAAGAGAACAACTCAGAAGATGTCTCCCTACCTTTGAAGGTCGGTTTATAACAAACTGTCTCTAGATCTTAATGAAGGACAGTCAAAAAATTCTCTCAAGGTCTGTAATTTATTAAAATATGTCCAAAATATCAGTATTTTCAGCGTCACCCCGCTCGATTAAATATCTTTAAAACTAAATAAATCTTCAGAGAGTTGTGGGAAATGCTTGTAAACCCGCCGGGATACTGAACAGGTCTGCTGGCAGCGGGGAAATGCATGCATGACACCAAGATAACTTTGTCGGGGTACTGAACAGGACCGCTGGCAGTGAAGCAATGTCAGGTAAATGAAAATTCTTAGATATGGAATCTTTGACCTTAAATGTCCTTCGTTCTCATCTGGAACTTCTTGGAAGGATACAGATATTGGAGTGGGTTAAATGGCACCCCTGTCGAGGCTATGGACACCTGCTAGAAACAACGGATCTGTCAACAGTATTGGAGATTTTAACCTTAATATCGTGACTCACTTTTGTTAATATTTTCATCAGTCTTCATCTTTTAAAATAACAAGCAATCTGAAACTGGAATTTTTTATGATTGATAATGATGTTCAAACAGTTTTCTGGTTGTTTTCGAGTTGGAGTTTTTCTCATTATCCTAATTTGGACTTGTTTGTTTGGCAGAGATAACTGCTTCTACCAGTGTGTCGCCATTATTGGCAGCCATATTAATCTCTATATTTTTTACAAGCTGGACACACAGGGTTTTTAAACCCTCGATACTCGTCACAATTTTTTTTTTTAAATGACACCATTATCTTTCGCTTTTGCATACGTGCTTTTCGTTTTCATTTTCACGACTGCAAGTGTGAAAACCCATAGTTGGAATTCATGTTGATTGCATTAAAATGATCTTTTGGATTGTCATGAACCTATTTTGTGGTTATAACTCTTTAACCTCAAACTCACCACTAGTCACACATTTATCAAAACACCAAACATTTAAGCTTTTGATTATTATTAATATGGTGTTGATTTACAAAAGCTTTGACGCAATGGTTTGATTGAATACATTAATTTTTGGGCCAAATCGTGGTTATATGATAATTCATTTGATTAAAATCCTTTTGGATATGCATTGTTATGATTTGAATAGGCGTCGTTGGTTGTACATCCCGACATGATGTTCTTGCATGGTTCCAATTTACTCCACCATCCTCGCACACATAAGCATTAACGCTCTGTCTTGCATTTTGGGTTTCCTTTGCTTGTTTTGGGGAAGCTTCGGGAAAAATGGTTCTGTGTCTACCCTGTCAAACCCTCTGGCCAATTACCCTGTTGATTTTATGCTATTAGTTATGGCTCCTGTAGTGCGAATCGAGCCCAATAGTGTCCAAACTTTGTTGTTGTTTGATAACGCCCGAGAGGACCTAGAGAGGTCGGGTTGGTTGGTTTTTATTGAGAAGTTCGAGGGTTTCAACCTAGCAGTCGCTCAGCAATTTACACTTACATTCGATGGGTGAAGGGCCAAAGTTGGGGACATCCAACTCGAAGTGAACGAGGATTTCCTTAGCTCAGCCACTGGTCTGCCAGCCGAAGGGAAAAAATGGTTTAAAAATTCGAAGGTTGATGAAGTACCATGGCCACTGTTGTTTACCTCAAGGAAGATCAACAGTTGCGGCAAAGGTATGCCGGTTACAGCTCTTAAATCTCAATGGCATGATTTGTTGGCTATTATCAAGAAGTTCATTACATGTGAGGGTAGATACGGTTTAGTTTTCCTATAAATGTGGCATTTTCCTTTAAATATGCCACATTTCCTCCTTCGGAGTTTATATAAAATGGATAAACATTTCAAGAGGCAGAAAGCCGACTCCAGCCTTTTCCACTATTGTTTAATTAAAATTATTATGGTTCATCAGTTGAAGGTGAATGGCAATTGTTGGGACGCTTTCTTGTTGAGGAATGGTTTTTCCAGTCCTGAAATTGGACAAGTTGACAAAACTATTGTTACAGAAACCCTTGTTGAGCCTGTCACCTCCTGCGCTCTTGCCCTTTGTTGAACCCTCAACCTACCCGAACGCTACCCAACCCGACACCCTGCCTAACTCATGTCTAAAAGACAGTGGTAAGCCTGTTAAGAGGTCTGCAAAGAAAAAGGGAAAAATCAACAATGATATCAATTGAAAAGGTAAAAAGGCCACGCATTGGGTATCAAGGTGAGCTCGTAACAAACCTAAAGAAAACGTAGATCAGAAACCAATCTTGTTAAGTGAAGATTCTGATTCTGAAATCGAATGGTTTCTGACCGAGGAGTATCCATACTCACACAGCCTTTGTTCAATCAAGCCCTATGACTTTGTGACGAACCTCTCACCATGTCTTAAAGACGACCCTAACTACCCTAGGATCAAACTCGACAAAGGAACTGATGGTCGATTCAGAAGTTCCTCACCTGTGAATACACAGCCCGTTCAACCACAGTGCAATGAATGTAAGTCATGGCTCGAACAATATTATACAGATGTCCCTTTGCTCCAATCTCGTTTCAAGTCCTTGAAGGACCGAGTAAATGTGCTAACCAAAGAAAACGATAGATTGCAAGCTAATGATAAAAGGCAGAAGACCACAGGCTATGTTGTCTTTAAAAATGTAGAGGCAGCCACTGCCATTGTCAATTCAAAAATAGCTTGATCAAAACGAATCCCTGAAACCAAGGTTTGGTATTTCAAGAATGATTTTAAAATGATTTTGTTTGTGTTGAATTAGCATATAGGATTTGTTGGCTCAAATCGCATACATTTATGTTTTGATTGAATGAATAAAACACATTTCTATTTATAATAATAATTAGCTATAGAATCGTGAGATTCTGTAGCTAGTTATGAAAATTTGAATTGTTTTGATTTTACAACTAAAATACAATCTGAAAATCATGTATTCTTGTGCATTTACAGGGACACACAAATTTCAAAGGAAATTGGATCGATAGTGGCATCTTTGAACGTTCTTTTTCTTTACATAGTTTTGGATTAGGCTGTTAGTCTTAGATAGAAATAGGAATTTGGGAGATTGTATTCCCATAATTTTTGCAATAGCTTTGATAATTTCCACAAGGAATGTTTTGATCCTGTGGCCTTTATATATGTATTATTTTTGTAAACAAAGATCGTTGCTTGGGAGCAGAAACTATGGATTGGTGATTATTCAAACTTGAATGAAAGTGGATACTTGCATGGCTTTAGCTTCAACATATCATATTTTTGTTCAAGTTTTGTTCGTTTCAATTTGTAATAAAAAAATTTACTACTTTAGATATCATAATTTGTTACAGTTTGATGTGATATGATTTATATAGCGTCCATGTTTTATGTTTCTCATTTTATATACAGCAATTAATCTGTTCACATTTGATAATTAGAAGGTTGATCTTCATCATTCAATGAACAGTAATACGCAAATTTTCATACTTAGATTTATCTTAATATGATCATTTGTTAAATTATAAATTGTTGTTGCTATACGTCTTTCTTGTACTTTCATTAGTATTCAAGCGTCACTGCTTCCTGTTTATGAGAAGCATTTGGAAAATCTAGTGCGGGTTGCCCCCATCAAATAGCGAAATCGAGTACTGTGCGCAGGATGAATAGGAAACGCTATTACAGGTCAGTCTGTTAGTGCTATTTAATTAGTTTAATTAATATATAATTTTCCTATAATCTAAACATGTTTCACTGTTCATTTATGTAGTTTAGATACATAGTACAGATTGTTATTTTTATTTCTCAGCTAGATAGATGCCATTTCATTTCCTATTTATAAAAGTTATAAAAAATCAAAAATATTGAACAATAGCTTTGCTATCAGTCCATATATGATTTTCGCAGGTTTTCGATAAAAAAATTTCATTTTGTGAATATTGTATATATAATAGAGATTTAACCATATCAATAACTATACATTTAATAAGTAAAAATACTACTTAGCAAACTGTATATATATATTAGATTTGTATATAGTTTGTAGCAGTTGTTTTTCACTTAGTTAGTTTCTTTAGTTTTGTTTTTTCACTTTCCTAGGATTTAGATCAGACAACGGAGCCGCTAAACCCGTCGAAGTGGATTAATCCAAATGGCTTGGGTTATTTAGACAACCCCAGACTGGATTCCCTCCTCCAGTTGACGAGCGATCAATTTCGCCTGTCAACAGATAGATGAGCGGGAAGCAAGATGAAAAAGTGGTGTCATGACGGGAGTGGACGATGGATTTTCATAAATCCCCCCAGTGGAAAACCAAAACCTATGGACACAGGCTTACTAGGGCATCCTGTCATTCCCCCAGACATGGTCAAGTGGGAAAGTATAAGATCCAAGCATTTTTTAGAAAAAAAAGGAATTAAATGCATATATTCAAAGGTTTTGAGGATCAGAGTGACACATACCATGTTACTCGGACTCATTACCTCATGGAGCAAGAACCATCTCTGACAAAAGACCAAGCCGATGGTGATGGATGTTGTTGCTACTGGCAAATTAGGGGCACTGAAAGGGAGAAAAGATGGCCCCTCCAGGGCCATTCTAAAGTCAATCTGACTCTCGTTACTCCATGTCTAGGACATGTGGGCGTAGAGACATGATCTCATAGTTATTCCTAAAAGTGGGGGATAACACGTTAGTAAAGATCGTAAAAGGTCCTTTGAGAATTAACTAGTTTATAGGTAATTTTTAAGATGCTCTCGATACTCATTCAACTAGACCACATCCAAATGCCAATCCTTCCAAAGAAAAAATTCAATACATCAAACCCTAAAGGGTTGAAAATTATGAAAAAAATGTAATAAAAGGTGTCAAGGTATATTTCCTTTCCTTACCTTTCCATGCCATGCCATGTCATGTCTTGCCTTTCCTTGCCATGTGTTGCCATGCCATGCCATGGCTTGCCTTTGCATGCCTTACCTTGCCATGTGTTGCCATGTCATGACATGGCTTGCCTTTGCATGTCTTGCCTTGCCATGTGTTGCCATGCCATGACATGCCTTGCTATCGTATGGTATGTCTTTCCATGCAATGCCCCTCCATACCATGCTTTGCAATGCCATTCTGTGCATTCAATTTCCATGCCTTGTATTTGCATACCATGCATTTCCATATCATGCCTTTCCTTTTCATAATATGTCATGTCGTGCCTTAAGGTTTTTATTCCCTGAGGAGGAATTGGCCAAGAGTCCCCGAAATGGTTTGGGATGCCACTTGCAACTTGGCATAAAAAGAAAACCCAGAATTGGATGGAGGAACCATCTACTTCGATGTATTACTGGGATAGGATTTCAGCAAGAGCACCACTCACTCTCGGGTGCCATGCCTTGGAAGTTCCTTTATTCATTGATTTTGAGAATTAGGGTTTTGCTCAGTAAGATGCAATGCAACATTTGGATTTAGGGGTCCAATTTATGAAACCATGCTTCAAGAGTGGATGGACAATGTGGTCACATATTCCATGCCTAAACAAGCTTGCAACATCTCACGGAACTCAAAAATGTTGCTCCGTTAGGTTTTTATGCCCTGAGGAGAAATTGGCTAAGAGTTCCCGAAATGGTTTGGGATGCAACTTGAAACTCGGTATATAATGAAAACTGAGACTCAGATTGAGGAACCGTCATCTTCGTATGATTCCTAGCATATGATTTCAGCTAGAGCACCCCTCACTCCCGAGTCGAATCCCTCGTAATTTTTGTTTTTCATCGATTTTGAAAACTAAGGTTTTTCTCAATAAGAAGCAATGCAACATTTGGATTTAGGGGTCCAATTTAAGAAACCATGCCTCAGGAGTGGATGGACAATGTGGTCACATATTCCATGCCAAAACAAGCTTGCAGTATCTCACAAAACTCAAAAATGTTGCTTCGTTAGGTTTTTATGCCCTGAGGAGGAATTGGTCAAGAGTCCCCACAATGGTTTGGGATGCCACTTGCAACTGGGCATAAAAATAAAATCGAGACTCAGATTGAGTAATAGTCGATTCTGATGCATTATTGGGATAGGATTTCACCTAGATCACCTCTCACTCTCAGGTGTCATGCCTCGGATGTTGCTTTACTCATTGATTTCAAGAATTAGTGTTTGGCTTAGTTTGAAGCAATGCAGCATTTGGATTAAGGGGTCCAATTTATGAAACTGTCCCTCGTGAGAAGATCAATAATGTGGTCACCTAGTCAATGCCTAAACAAGCTTGCAACATCTCATGAAACTCAAAAATGTTGCTCCGTTAGGTTTTTATGCCCTGAGGAGGAATTGGCCAAGATTCCCCGAAATGGTTTGAGATGCGACTTGCAACTCAATATATAATGAAAATTGAGACTCGAATTGAGGAACTGTCATCTCCATTGGATTCCTGGTATAGGATTTCATCTAGATCACCCCTCACTCACGGGTTCAATCCCTCGTAAGTTTTGTTTTTCATCGATTTTGAGAATGTTTTACTTAGTAAGAAGCGATGCAACGTTTGGATTTAGGGGTCCAATTTATGAAACCATGCCTCGAGAGAGGGTGGACAATGTGGTCACATAGTCCATGCCTAAACAATCTTGCAGCATCTCACAAAACTCAAAAATGTTGCTCTGTTAGGTTTTTATGCCATGAGGAGGAATTGGACAAGAGTCCGCGAATTGGTTTGGGATGCCACTTGCAACTGGGCATAAAAAGAAAACCGAGACTCGGATTGAGGAACCGTCAACTTCGATGGATTACTAGGATTGGATTTCAGCTAGAGAACCCCTCACTCTCGGGTGCCATACCTTGGAAGTTTCTTTACTCATTGATTTCAAGAATTAGTGTGTTGCTCAGTTTGAAGCAATGCAATATTTGGATTAAGGGGTCTAATTTATGAAACCATCCCTCGTAAGAAGATTGATAATGTGGTCACCTAGTCCATGCCTAAACAAGCTTTTAGCATCTCACGGAACTCAAAAATGTTGCTCAATTAGGTTTTTATGCCCTAAGGAGGAATTGGCCAAGAGTCCCTGAAATTGTTTGGGATGCGACTTGCAACTGGGCATAAAACAAAAATCAAGACTCAGATTGAGGAACCATCGACTGCGATGGATTACTAAGATAGGATTTTAACTAGACCACCCCTCACTCCTAGGTTCCAAGCCTCAAAAGTTGTTTTAATCATTGATTTTGAGAACTAGTGTTTTGTTTAGTTTGAATCAATGCAACATTTGGATTAAGGGGTCCAATTTAATGAAATCGTCCCTCGAAAGCGGATGGATAATTTTTTCACCTAGTCCATGCCTAAAAAATCTTGCAGCATCTCGTGAAACTAAAAAATGTTGCTCTGTTAGTCTTTTATGACCTAAGGAGGAATTGGCCAAGAGTCCCTGAAATGGTTTGGGATGCAACTTGCAACTGGGCATATCAAAAAAACCGAGACTCGGATTGAGGAACCATCATCTCTGTTGGATTCCTGACATAGGATTTTAGCTGGAGCACCCGTCACTCCCATTTCCAATCCCTCGAAAGTTGTTTTTTCATCGATTTCGATAACTGGTGTTTTGCTCAGTAATAAGCAATGCAAAATTTGGATTTAGGGGTCCAGTTTAGGAAACCATGCCTCGGGAGCAGATGGACAATGTGGTCACCTAGTCCATGCCTAAACAAGTATGCAAAATCTCATGGAACTCAAAAATGTTGCTCCATTAGGATTTTATTCCCTGATGAGTAATTGGCCAAGAGTACCCGAAATGGTTTGGGATGCCACTTGCAACTAGGCATAAAATGAAAATCGAGACTTGGATTGAGGAACAGTCGACTTTGATGGATTACTGGGATAGGATTTCAGCAAGAGCAACCCTCACTCCCGGGTCCAATCCCTTGGAAGTTGTTTTTTTCATCGATTTTGAGAACTAGGGTTTTACTTAGTTTGAAGCAATCCAACATTTGGATTTAGGGGTCCAATATATGAAACCGTGTCTTGGGATCGGATGGACAATGTGGTCACATAGTCCATGCCTAAACAATCTTGCATCATTTCATGAGACTCAAAAATGATGGTTTGTTATCTTTTTATGCCCTGAGGAGGATTTGGCCAAAAGTCCCCGAAATGGTTTGGGATGCGACTTGCAATTAGGTATAAAATGAAAACCGAGTCTTGGATTGAGTAATCGTCGACTCCGATGGATTACTGGGATAGGATTTCATCAAGAGCACCCCTCACTCCCGGGTGTCATGCCTTAGAAGTTTCTTTACTCATTGATTTTGAGAGCTAGTGTTTTGCTAAGTTTGAAGCAATGCAACATTTGGATTAAATGATCCAATTTATGAAATCATGCCTCAGGAGAAGATGGATAATGTGGTCACATGGTCCATGCCTAAACAAGCTTGCAACATCTCATGTAACTCAAAAATGTTGCTCTGTTAGGTTTTTATACCCTGAGGAGGAATTGGCCAAGAGTCTCTAAAATGGTTTGGGATGGGACTTGCAACTGGGCATAAAACGAAAAACCGAGACTCGGATTGAGGAACCATCGACTCCAATGGATTTCTAGGATAGGATTTCAACTAAACAACCCTCACTCTCGGGTAGCATGCCTCGGAAGTTGCTTTACTCATTGATTTCAAGAACTAGTATTTTACTCAGTTTGAAGCAATGCAACATTTGGATTAAGGGGTCCAATTTATGAAATCATCCCTCGGGAGTGGATGGATAATGTGGTCACCTAGTCCATGCCTAAACAAGCTTGCAGCATCTCACAAAACTCAAAAATGTTGTTTCGTTAGTCTTTTATGCCATGTGGAGTAAATGGCCAAGAGTCCCCAAAATGGTTTGGGATGCGACTTGCAACTGGGCATATCACGAAAACTGAGACTCGAATTGAGGAACCGTCATCTCCGTTGGATTCCTAGCATAGGATTTTAGCTAGATCACCCGTCACTCCCAGTTCCAATCCCTCAGAAGTTATTTTTTCATCGATTTCGAGAACTAGTGTTTTGCTCAGTAAGAAGCAATGCAACATTTGGATTTAGGGGTCCAACTTAGGAAACCATGCATCGGGAGCGGATGGACAATGTGGTCACCTAGTCCATGCCTAAACAAGCATGCAACATTTCATGGAACTCAAAAATGTTGCTCCGTTAGGATTTTATGCCCTGAGTACGAATTGGCCAAGAGTCCCCGAAATGGATTGGGATGGAACTTGCAACTAGGCATAAAATGAAAACCGAGACTCAAATTGAGAAACCATTGACTGCGATGGATTTCTAGGATAGGATTTCAGCTAGACCACCCCTCACTCCTAGGTGCCATGCCTTGGAAGTTGTTTTACTCATTGATTTTGAGAACTAGTGTTTTGTTAATTTTAAAGCAATATAGCATTTGGATTAAGGGGTCCAATTTATGAAATAGTCCCTCGGGAGTGGATGGATAATGTGGTCACCTATTCCATTCCTAAACAAGCTTTCAAAATCTCATGAAACTCAAAAATGTTGTCCTGTTAGTCTTTTATGCCCTGAGGAAGAATTGGCCAACAGTCCCCGAAATGGTTTGAGATGCAACTTGCAACTGGGCATATCACAAAAACCAAGACTGAAATTGAGGAACCGTTGTCTCTGTTGGATTCATGGAATAGGATTTTATCTAGAGCACCTGTCACTCCCAGTTCCAATCCCTCGAAAGTTATTTTTTTCATTGATTTCGAGAACTAGTGTTTTGCTCAGTAAGATGCAATGCAATATTTGGATTTAGGAGTCCAATTTAGGAAACCATGCCTCGGGAGTGGATGGAGAATGTGGTCACTTAGTCCATGCCTAAACAAGCATGCAACATCTCATGGAACTCAAAAATGTTGCTCCATTAGGATTTTATGCTCCAATGAGGAATTGGACAAGAGTCCTTGAAATGGTTTGGGATGCCACTTGCAATTGGGCATAAAACGAAAATCAAGACTCGGATGAAGGAATTGTTGACTTCGATGGATTACTAGGATGGGATTTCAGCTAGAGAATCCCTCACTCCCAAGTCCAATCCCTTGGAAGTTGTTTTTTTCATCGATTTTGAGAACTAGGTTTTTTCTTAGTTTGAAGCAATGTAACATTTGGATTTAGGGGTCCAATATATGAAACGATGCCTTGGGAGCGGATGGACAATGTGGTCACATATTCCATGCCTAAACAAACTTGCAACATCTCACGGGACTCAAAAATGCTGCTCTGTTAGCTTTTTATGCCCTGAGGAGGAATTGGCTAAGAGTCTCCGAAATGGTTTGGGATGCGACTTGCAATTAGGCATTAAATGAAAACTAAGTCTTGAATTGAGGAACCATCAAATCCAATGGATTACTGGGATAGGATTTCATCTAGAGAACCCCTCACTCTCGGGTGCCATGCCTCAGAAGTTGTTTTACTCATTGATTTCGAGAATTAGTGTTTTGCTCAATTTGAAGCAATGCAACATTTGGATTAAAGGATCCAATTTATGAAATCGTTCATCGGGAGCAGATGGACATTGTGTTCACATATTCCATGCCTAAAAAATCTTGCAACATCTCACGGAACTCAAAAATGATGCTCCGTTAGGTTTTTATGCCATGATGAGGAATTGGCCTAGAGTTCGTGAAATGATTTGGAATGCAACTTGCAACTGGGCATAAAATGAAAAACCGAGACTCAGATTGAGGAACTGTCCACTCCGATGGATTTATAGGATAGGATTTAACCTAGACCACCGCTCACTCCCAGGTGTCATGCCTCAAAAGTTGTTTTACTCATTGATTTTGAAAACTAGTGTTTTGCTCAGTTTGAAGCAATGCAGCATTTGTATTAAGGGGTTGTTGGCAGCCAATTCACATTTTTCTACTTTCCTTATAAGCTGCCTACACCAGTGTTTTGAAAACCTTGATTTTTGTCGCAATTCTCAAATAAAATGACACTTTTATTTTTTGCGCTATTTGTACACTTACCTTTCTTCTTGTTTTCACGACTGCAAGCGTGAAAACTTGGTTTTCGAAGTCAAATTAAAATCGTCACTGAATTGTTGTAATCATTCTTGTTGATATGCCCATTGCATTTCCAATTTACTTATCAATATGCATTTGACAAGACTCCAAGGTCCTTATTCATTTGGCATTTTTATTTGTTAAATATGACTTCGTTTTACAAGATTGGGGTGATATTCTTTTAATCGAGTTTGTGATGCATTGATGGTTTGATTTGTATGTTCTTTGATCGATTCACTTAGCACATTGACTTCTTAAAAACACATGTGTTGTGGCAAAACCCTTGGTATAAATCGTTTTATACAACACATAGTTCATATGGTCAAACCCTTGATATGATTTCGTTTATTGCTTTGGTTTTGAAACTAAAACTATGGTTCGCGCAATTTTTTAATACACTTACCATATATCCATTGATTGATTGAAATGGCATAGTTTTTAACACATATGCATTATGATATGCATAGCTAAAAGCATCGGCGGTTGTACTGTGGGTAATCATTGTTCTGCATGGGCCAAAATAGCTCCACCACCTTTGCACGTTCTGTCATAAATGATTTCCCCCTATCCCGGGTCACTCCTGGTGTTTTTGGGTAAGTCTGTGAGCATTCTACCCCTACGTTTGCTATGTTCAAACCCTAACCCTTGCACCCTGCTCACCGTGTTCTCCTCTCAATGGCACCGGTGGTGCGAATAGAGTCGAACGGTAGTCAAGCTTTGTTATTGTTCGATGATGCCCATAAAGATTTAGAGGATAGTGATTGGCTCGCCTTTATACAGAGGTTCAAGGGTTTCAATCTGTTTTTTGCACAACAATTCTCCCTTACCTTTGATGGGTGTAGGGCTAAAGTAGGTGACATTCAGCTTGAACTCAATGAAGAATTCATAAGCTCTGCCACAGGATTAGTAGCCACAGGCCAACGGTGGTTTAAGAACTCCAAAGTTGATGAAGTACCATGGCCTTTGCTATTCGTATCACGAAAGGTTACATCATGTGACAAAGGTATGCCTATTTCCACACTTAAACCCAGGTGGCATGATCTTTTGATAATGGTTAAACAATTTGTGACCTGTGAAGGTCGATATGGATTGGTTTTTCTTTATCACCTTCGACTGTTAATGAATTTCATGGGAAATCCATTGAACATGCAATTTTACTTCCTGCGTAGTCTTTACAAAATGGCTAAGAGGTTCAAACGTGAGAAGGCTGATAGCAGCTTGTTTCACCGTGGCTTGATTAGACTCATCATCGTCCACCATTTAAACCTTCACAGCGATAATTGGCAAGCCTTTTTTTCTCGAAATGGCTTTGTTGATTCAGAGTCTGTCCAAATCGAAAAGTCTGTGGTCAGCGAGACTAAGGTCGAGCCACCCATGCCGTTTCATGCCCTTCTACCCTCTCCCAAACCCTCAGTCTTCCCTGACATCGAGCTACTCGACATCATAACAGACAAGGCTGAGGATGTCAAGAAGCCTATGAGTAAGAAGGTCAAGGGTAATCCTACTATCGACAGCAAGGGTAAAAATAATTCTCGATTAATATCGATACTGGCCTGGAATAAACCTAAGTCAAACGCTGATCAAAAGCCCATAGTTCTGAGCGAAGACTCGGACTCTGATATCGAGCGTTTCTTAGCTGAAGAGTACCCCTATTCCCAAGGTCTGTGCTCCGAGCCACCCTATGACTATGTTTCTAATTTTCCCCCGTGCCTAAAAAATAATCCTAGCTACCCAGGAATCAAACTACATAATGAAACCCTCGGCGATTTAAACAAACCCTCGCCTGCAATTTCAAAGCTCGAGCAAACATCATGCATCCAATGCAATGTGTGGTTGGAGCGTTATTACACTGACGTCCCATTATTACAATCGAAGATTAAATCTTTAGAGAACCAAGTTACAGTGTTTTCGAGAGAAAGAGACAAACTTCAAGTTGTTGACAAGAAGCAGAAAACCATTGGTTCGATCGTTTTTAGGAATGTCGAATTGGCAACAGCCTTCGTCAATTCCAAATTATCATGATCGAGTTGTTTTCTAATTATCCAGGTATGAATTTCGATATCATTTTCGTTTTATGAATTGCTTGGATTAATATAATGAATTGGGTTCTGGTTTTCGATTAGTTCTGTTCATTATTCGAAATGATTTTGTCATAGTTTGATTATCAAAAACGGTTATGTTATGGATCCTGTACAGTAGATTCATTTTACTAAAGTTGAATATGGTTATGATTTGGGTATGCGATTTTTTCGCGCCCAGCTTAGTAGAAGCGATGGATTGGTTTTGAATTGGTATGGTTCGCTTTAGAAATATTCTGTTGGTTTGAACTAATGTTTGTTTTCGTCTAGATTTTGATTGCATATGACCTTTATAAGAGATTTTTGTGCTAAAATCAGAGCACGACTATGTTTTGATTTGGTATGATTTAGTTGTGGTTGGATTCTATCGGCTCTGTTTTAGTTCTTATGGTTTGATTTTGGAAGGATTTTGTGGACTTGAATTGGTATGATCCTCTATATGTGTTATGCATCATTATTAGTGACTGGGTTGATAAATACGATGTAATCTAATAAACTCAAAATAACACTGTTGACTTTAGCCAGGAACGACTCTGTTTTGTATTAAATCGATATTTTCGTTTCGCTTCTGGTTACATTCGACCATGCTGAAGATCTATTTGCTAAAATCATGGAAACAATGTTAATTCATAATGATTCCATTGCCCCAAACCGTTTCGATTCGTTCCTTTTTTATTGGATCTACAAGTGGTTATTGTGTGCCACGATTAGCATGATCGTTTGTATATATTTAATACAGTTATATCAATTTGAAAAACGATCCTGTTGATTTCGTTTGGATATGACAGTGATCTTGTTGATGCCTGAAGAAACTATTTGTGTTGATTTCAATTGGTTATAAAAACGATTTCATTATTGTCGAGTTATCCAATACGATTCTGTTTACCAGAATTTGTGATAACAAATGGAACAAAGTACATGCATCTCTGTAATCATTTGATTGATCATAATCTTGTTTGATCTCAAATTAGCATAACAATTTTGATTTGAATGATTCGTTTGGCTTTCAAATAGAAATTAGATATTTGTTTAGTAGTTTGAATTTAATTCTTTGAGTTCTGAATTGATTTTCAAACGATTCTGTGTTTGATTTAGACCAGCTACAGAATCGCAAGATTCTGTAGCTAGTCTTTAAAATTAGATTTTTATCAATTTTATCTACAAAATATCTTTTTAACTTGTCTATTTTTGTCCTCTCTCAGGTACATACGAATTGCAGTGATCAAATGGGCATGCTGTGACAGTTTAGGAGATATTTTGGATTTGGTTTTGTCTTAGGTTGTTAGCTTGAGTCAGAAACTTGGGATATTTTCCCAGATTTGTGTAAACTGTTTTGATGATTCCCACAGGGATGTTTTACCCTGTGGGAGGTCTTTAAATACTTGTTATTTTTTGTAATAATGATCATCCTCACTATGGGAGAACCAGACTATGGATTTATGATACAAACTGAGATGAAAGTTGATGTCTTGTAACAGCTTTCTCTTTCAATATATCAAACTTTTGTTTCAAGTTTTATTCATATCATTTTGCAGTTGATTATAGACTACTTTAGCTATCGTAATCTATTGCAAGTTGATGTGACTTGAATAATATGTTATCCATATCTGATCTCTTTTATTATTTAAAAATACAGCAATTACTTTGTTTCAGTTAATGAATCACAGATTTCCCTTCTTCGTTAATTGGATCATCTTGTACAAGTCCTTGCACGTAGATTTATCTAAATGTTATGATTTGTAAATTATAAGATTGGTGTAACTTTTATGTCGTGTTTGTTCTGTTATCGATATTCAAAAGATCACTGCTGCTTACTGTTTACTAGAGGCTTGGAGAAGATTGATGTGGGTTTCCTCCCATCGAACAGTTGAACTGGATCCTTTACACAGGACAAATTGGAAAGCGTTACTTCAGGTCAGTTTCTCATTTGTTAATTGATAGTTAGAATTGTTAGTATAATTTAAGTAGTTTAGTTAGATATATGTATAGTTTAGTTAGAGTTAGTGTTTTAGTTGTTTAGTTTAGATAGTTAGTTTTTATTCTATTTCTTTCTCATAAAACTATAAAAATCAAAAAACAGTTTCATTGTCTTAGGACAGTTTGCAATTGATTTTTGCAGGTTTTCTTCTAAATCTGTAATTTATAAATATTGTACATTTGTGATTAAGATTTGATTCAGTTGATAGTTGAATGTTAAATTTCATAGAATTATTATTGTTTAGGTAGTGAATTGTATATATTAGTAGTTTAGATTTGTTTATTAGTTTGTTTTAATTATTTAGATTAGTTCATTTAGAGTAGTTTTCTTTTGTTTATTTTTTTTAGGACTTAGATCGGCTAACGGAGCCGCTAAAACCGTCAGGGTGGGTTATCCCAAACGGCTTGGGTTATTTAGACAACCCTGGACTGGATCCACTCTCCTAGTTGATGGACGGTCAATTTCGCCCGTCAACAAATGGCGCTAGAAGGAGGGGCTGAAATTTATTAATGGCACGAGGCGATCGTAAGACTCCTCCACCACCTAATAACTCACCTATAGTGACAAGAAGTCATTCGAACGATAACATCCCCCCTCAAACAACAACCACATCAAACGAAAATCCACGGATCACAGTTGAGCCAGTAACCCCAAATCCTACAGGTGGTGAAATACAAGAGATTGTCCACCAATCTCTCATAAGAACTCATAGTGCCTTAGCCCATTTGAGGCAACCCAATCGACCTTTAGAACAACCTTTAGACTTCTCTGATATCAGAGAGAAACTCGGAGGCACTAACCTCATTGTGAACCCTACAGATCCAACCCTCACTCCTACTGCAGGAGGATCTAGAATACCTCCCTCACCACCTCCATCATCCCCTTCTTCTTCTGGAGAAGATTCTTCTCACGAAGGCAGTTCCCTTTCTCATCCTTCCACACCCACTACACCAATGGCCAACCAAAACAATCCTGCTAGACCTTGGCTCGACCAAGATGCCGTAGTTGTACCCAGAGCACAACATCCCTTGCCTAAACATCCGGAGAAGTGGCTTCCCAAGTTTGACCCTAACTCAAAAAAGATCGTTGAAGATCACATTAAAAAGTTTATGTTAGCCATAAGACTCCGCAATGTCGAGCATGAAGACGTTGTTTGTAGGTTGTTCCCCTATACTTTTGAGGGCAATGCGTCCACATGGTACTTTGCCCAACAACCCCATACCATCGTGTCTTGGGAAAAGTTTGAGTCATGCTTTTTGGAAAAGTTCGGAGACGGTAAGCCTCTAGAAGTCCTAGTCATTGAGCTTTCAAACTTAAGAATGAACCCAAAATAAAAAGTTAAAGACTTCAATCAAAGATTCTTAACACTTAAAAACCGAATCCCTGCGGATTCCATGCCTGTCGAGAATCTTATAATAGCATACTACACTAAAGATTTGCATCAAAGTATATCTATTTGGGTTAAATGATCTAAGAAAGCCACGTTGTTAGAAGCCTTCGAAGAGGCTAGCCAGATTGAAAAATACATACTTAGTCTTAAAGACTCTACTAGCAACGAAACAGAGATTAGTTATTCTTCCAAAAAGAAGATCGAAATCCTCCCTAGACCTACTCAAAGTAAAGCACAACCTGAAAGCTCGGATTTAAAAAACTTAACTAAAGTTGTTCAAAAACTGTCAAATCAAGTTATAGACTTGAAAAAGACAACCGAAGAAGCTTCCCCGAGCAAAGGGCCTTATAAACCCCCGTTCAAGAAGCCTTTTCCCACCAACCGACCTAATTCGAACACTAAAGTCCTTAATCTAGAAAGTCTACAATACGCCCTTCAAACAATTCTAGAAGCCCGGGATAACTTGATGCCTCCTGAGATTCCTGAGGAGGTAGTTGAACAAGAGACAGTTCAAGAAGAAGAGTCTTCTCCAAACATTTTTGGACACTTCTCGGATAGCATCTTTCAAGCTAACTTCGAGACAGTTCATCCCTATAATACTAGGAGTAAGACAGCAAACAAACCTTCTTCCGAAAACACTACGACTTCACCTCCAAAGCAATCTAAACCAGCTGAGACTAAACAGAGTCATTTGAACCCCAACATAGATTATGATGTAGTTGAAGATCTTAAAAAGTTAAGGGCTAACATTTATGTTTATGAGTTACTGAAATTTCCATCTTTGTTACAAAAAATGTTGCAAAACATCGCAGAGAATGGTAAAAATGGTAATCCAAACAAGGTTGTGCAAAACAAAGTTCCTCAAAAGACTTCCACTAAAAACAATCCCGATCCTCGAGATAAAGGAAGCCTTCCTGTAAATAATGTAGATAAAGTAGCTTTAGAAACTGCAAGTAAAAATCCACAAGCTACCACCCTTAGCACTCGCAAAAATGTACCTCCATTTTTGTTAACATTCGAAATCTTTAATAGAAACATGCACAATTGTATGGTAGACTCAGGAGCGTCATCCAATGTGATGCCATGGTCTGTGTGCCAAAAGATTAACGCCGAAGTTGAACCATCCACCTTAAAAATCATACAGCTTGATCGAACCAATGTTAAGGTCATAGGCGAATTAAAGAATGTGCTTATAAGATTATCGTCTAACCCCAAGGTTCATCAAGTTATTGATATTATTGTTGTGGGTATTCCAGAAGTGTATGGTCTATTTTTAAGCAGGGACTGGTCAGAGCAGCTACACGATTATTTCACGATAGATTGGTCTCACCTATGGCTTCCAGAGAACGGCAAGCCCAACAAGATCAAGGTAAATCGCAAACGCTACCTTAAGTTCACGGTCACAGATTTGAACGATCCCAACGAACCATTTACACCTTATGTTGATTCACCTGAAGTACAAGGGATGGATACCTTTTTCGAAAATTTCATGGTCGAGACTTCATCTATCGCCAATCTAGAACAACATTCCGAGATTGTAGCATATGCACAGCCAACAGTTTCTACACAACGATCTCATGCACCCGATGAAAATCAAATTTGGTCTCTTTATTTTGACGGGTCAAAGTCCAAAGAAGGAGCTGGTGCAGGCTGTGTTATTATCGATCCGGCAGGTAACAAAACATTGATTGCATGCAGACTAGAATTTGAATGTACTAATAACACTGCAAAATATGAGGCTTTACTGCAAGGTCTCGGAAAATCTTTAGATATGAACATTCAAAACTTGAATGTCTTTGGCGATTCCGAAATAGTGGTAAGACAAGTAAGAGATTCTATCCACTGTCTTTCTCCGCATCTTAAGAGCTACCAATCCGAGGTATGGAATTTAATGAATAAATTTTATGCTTTCAATATAAATTCTATTCCTACATTGAATAATTTTGAAGCAGATCTATTAGCTAACGTAGCTTCGAAACTCTTTCCTGCAGAAGGCTTGTCCCCGGATGCATTCTCCGTTGCACTGTTGTTCCGGCCATCCGTTCCCGAAAACATTACGAACTGGAGAGTCTTTGATGACGATCAACAGATTATTAGCTTTCTGCACATGAAGGAAACTTTTCAAGGCGCAGTGATAGACGAACGCACGCACAACAATAATTTGCATGATTTCACGGTAATACCATATCCGAGAACTCCTGAATCTTCATCGGACATGGTAAATTTGATCCCTAAATCTGTAGTTAGATTAGAGAAATTTTACGATCTTCAAGAGAAATTTAGAAAGTCGGTCAACTGTAAAACCAATAGTTCCTCATTATCATATGAAAAAGTAAACTTAGGGACTAAGGACAATCCCCAGTGCATTAATCTACGGGTAGGATGTTATGAACAAGAAAAAGTTGCATTTATTAAATTGTTCAAATAATTTAAAGATGTCTTTGCATGGACGTATGATGACCTTAAAAATTTTGACCCTAACATCATACAACATGTCATTCCTATGAAACCCCAAACCTCGCCCTTTCAACAGAAATTGAGAAAAATGCACCCTAAGCTTGAACCAACTGTTAAAAAAGAATTGAATAAGATCCTAAATGCTAAGATAATTTTTCCAGTTAGGCACACTCAATGGGTTTCTAACCTTGTCCCTGTCTGGAAGAAAAGTGGGGAAATCCGACTATGCGTCGATTTCTGAAACCTTAATAGAGCATCTGATAAAGACAACTATCATGTCCCACCCATGGAACAGATCCTTCAATAGGTATCTAGTTCTGAGAGGCTATCCTTACTGGATGGTTTCTCGGGGTACAACCAAGTCCTGATGTCTCCTCCAGACCAACTTAAAACTACCTTCCGTACCCCATGGGGCACCTATGCTTATCAAAAAATTCCCTTTGGATTGATTAATGTCGGTGCCACTTTCCAGAGAGCGATGGACATCGCTTTCCGAGCCTTAATCAATCAGTCTATCGTAGTTTACTTAGATGATGTGACTGTGTTTTCCAAAAACAAAACCAATCATCTAGCTCACTTACGATCCATTCTACAGCGATGTCGTAAATACAACATCTCCTTGAATCCTAAAAAATCCATTTTTGCTATAGAATAGGGTAAAATCTTAGGATTTATTGTGTCAAGCGAAGGAATGATTATCGACCCCAAAAGGACTCAAGTCATTGCGAAACTTCCCCCTCCTACATCCAAAAAATCTATGTAGTATTTCTTAGGCCAGATTAACTTCGTGAGGAGATTCGTCCCCAGTTTCTCCGAAATGGTCAGGCCTTTACAAAATTTAATTAAGAAAGACACCCAATATCACTGGTGTTAACTCCCAAAATAGCACTGTCATTTTGGTCAGGTTTTATGGTGAATAGCATGGCTATTGATGGTTTCCTCAATTCATTGTTGAGCCTTCTAGCTACAAAATTTTAGTTTTTGGTTTGACTTAAATTTGACACTTAA
>ML786134.1:317126-341725 GCA_009831015.1 Picea engelmannii
TGGTTTGGTTACATGGTTTCTTCATTCACCTTTGATGTTTAAATGCTGATTAATCAATTCTTGAGGGCACTGTTTCATCTGTTTACATGTTGAATGTCTGAATGCTGTACTCTGATTTAGTCATCCCATTGATCCATTTTGATTAAAAAACACCAAAAACATTGAATCTTGTAAGTTACCAGGCATACTTAGCTTACAACCCTAAGTAGTTTCCTGGAGTGATAACAACTGGGGATCCCTAGAAAATCAATCTTTTAATACAATAAAAAAGGCCATAATAGACGCTCCTTCTCTCATGAGCCCCGACTTTTCTCAAGACTTTACACTCTACACTTTTGCTTCTGACCATTCCTATGTCGTCGTCCTAACTCAAAAGAACGTCGAAAACAATGAAGTACCCATTGCCTTTATGAGCTCTGCTTTCAAAGGGGATGAACTTAATTACCCAGCGGTAGATCAGAAAGCCTATGTTGTTTTCAAAGAAGTCAAGCATTTCTGGTCTTATCTGTTGAAGTCTAGGACGAAGATTATTGTCCCATACCCAGCCGTCAGGAACCTGTTAGTGCAGAAAGAGCTAGGAGAAAAGAGGGCTAACTGGGTCACCTCCTTGCAGGAGTACGACATAGAAATTACCCCATCTCAAATAGTGAGAGGCCAAGGGTTATGCAAGTTAGTTGTTGATTCTACAGCAGGACATCAAGAAGAAAGCGATACGTCAAACCTAGGACAACACGATCAAAATGCAATCTGTTGCACACAAAACTCTGTCAATTCATGGTACGACGATATAAAATTATGTCTTGAACATGGGTCAGCCCCCCATCACCTAGATCCCACTAAAAGAAGAGCGTTGATATTAAAGTCTACCTCTTTTCATTTGGTTAATGGTATTTTGTTTCATAAAAATTTTGATGGCGTACTGATGTGCTGTCTTGAGAAAGACGAAGCAGAAAAAGTCTTGCTAGAATTGCATGCAGGAGAAGTTGGTGGTCATTTTGGTGGTGACACCACTGCCCATAAGGTTTTAAGAGCCGGTTATTACTGGCCCACACTTTTTAGAGATGCCCATGCCTTGTGTCGTAAGTGTATTATTTGTCAGAAAGCATCAAGGTGGTTACAAAAACCAGCTTTTCCTTTGCAGCCTGTTTCAGTAGACTCTCCTTTTCAGCAGTGGGGCCTTGATATCATAGGTCCAATCAACCCTCCATCCTCACAACAACATAAGTTCATCATAACAGCCACAAATTACTTTACCCGGTGGTCTGAAGTTGTCGCATTAAGAACTGTCAACAGCAGTCGGGTAATTTCCTTTCTAAATTCGAATATTATCACTCGTTTTGGTATCCCTGACTATTTAGTATTCGATAACGCTTCTTACTTTTCCTCTCTTGAGATGAGCGAGTTCTCTTTAGAAAAAGGAATTAAATTAAAGTATTATGCTAGCTGTTACCCTCAGGGCAACAGATTGGCAGAGTCAACAAATAAGAACTTGATTAAAATCATCAAGAGAATGGTGGATGAAAATCACAAAAATTGGCACAATGCATTGTTAAATGCGTTGTGGGCTGATAGGGTAACACCAAAAGTTGTTGTAGGTAACTCCCCCTTTTTCTCGTTTGTGGCAGAGAAGCAATTCTGCCACCACACATTCTTCTTCCTTCACTTCAGCTATCGCAGAAGATTCAAGAAGAAGACTGTCCCCCTTTGGAAAACCGCATTAACGCTTTGATGAAGCTAGAAGAGGTAAGAGCCCAAGCTAAATGTAAGTTAGATCAGCATCAACTATTGGTTAAAATATGGTTCGATTCTAACTCTGCTTCTGATAGGAACTTCGAAGTAGGTGACCTTGTCTTGAAATGGGACAAACTCCATGAGGGAAAGGGAGAGAACACAAAATTTCAAAACTTATGGCTTGGACCATTTTTAATTGCTGAGAAGTTGGGTCCCAGCTCTTTCCGATTGCAGAATCTAGAGGGGCAACCTGACACTTATCCGGTGAATGGTCAAGCCCTGAAAAGATATTTTGCCTGATGACTACCCCTATATATTATGTACATATTTTTCTTTTGTTTTCTTTTTGCTCTTTTTTTTTTTATTTCTCCTTTGAGTTTATCAGTTTGTGTTTTTTGAAATACACATACCTGAATGCCGAACTACTCGGACAAAGAAAACAGAAAATTCCTTCACTGAAATGACTGCTAAGAAAATAGTATAAACATCAATTGTATACTTTTGAAATTTACATCTGTGATTGGAAAAAGTTTTTTGTTTGAAAGAAGTTAACTGATTTCGATCTCTGAGTAAAGTCTGTCATGATCATCTATTATCTTTTTACGCTGTCCCTATTCCTTAAGGGAATGACTCAGAAGATGTCTCCCTACCTTAGAAAGTTACTTCTGTAAATGAAACATCTCTGGATCTTAATGAAGGATAGTTCTAAAAAATTCTGATGAGGTCTTTAAAAAATATGTGAAAATATCATAATTTTCAGCGTCACCCCGCTCGACTATATCTTTGAAAAACAAAATAAATCATTAATAGAGCTGTGGGAAGTGCTTGTAAACCCGTCGGGATGCTGAACAGGTCTGCTGGCATTGGGTAAATGCATGCATGACGCCAAGACAACTTCATCGGGGTACTGAACAGGCCCACTGGCAGCGAAGTAATGTCGGGTATATGAAAATTTGCCAATAAGAAACCTCTTAACCTTAAAATGTCCTTTATTCTGATCTGGAACTTCTTGGCAGGATACGGATATCAAAGTGGGTTAAATCACAACCCTGTCGAAGCTATGGATGCATGCTGGCAGCAGTGGCTCTGTCAACAGTATCGAAGATTTTATCTTTAATATCGTGGCTCGCTTGTCTTAAGATTGTTATCAGTTTTCAACCTTTAGACACTGCTGGAATATTTGGTGAATGATGATGTTTTACACGATTTTTTGGTTGTTATTTTTGAGTTAGAATTTTTCTCGTTATCCTAATCTGAGTTTGTTCTTTCTAGCAGAGATAACTGCTTCTAACAGTGTGTCGCCATTGTTGGCAGCCAATTCACATTTTTCTATTGTCCTTATAAGCTGCCTACACCAGTGTTTTGCAAACCTTGATTTTTGTCGCAATTCTCAAATAAAACGACACTTTTATTTTTTGCGCTATTTGTACACTTACCTTTCTTCTTGTTTTCACGACTGCAAGCGTGAAAACTTGGTTTTCGAAGTCACATTAAAATCGTCACTGAATTGTTGTAATCATTCTTGTCGATATGCCCATTGCGTTTCCAATTTACTTATCACTATGCATTTGACAAGACTCCAAGGTCCTTATTCATTTGGCATTTTTATTTGTTAAATATGACTTCGTTTTACAAGATTGGGGTGATATTCTTTTAATTGAGTTTGTGATGCATTGATGGTTTGATTTGTATGTTCTTTGATCGATTCACTTGGCACATTGACTTCTTAAAAACACATGTGTGTTGTGGCAAAACCCTTGGTATAAATCATTTTATACAACACATAGTTCATATGGTCAAACCCATGATATGATTTCGTTTATTGCTTTGGTTTTGAAACTAAAACTATGGTTCGCGCAAATTTTTAATCCACTTACCATATATCCATTGGTTGATTGAAATGGCTTAGTTTTTAACACATATGCATTATGATATGCATAGCTAAAAGCGTCGTCGGTTGTACTGTGGGTAATCATTGTTCTTCATGGGCCGAAATAGCTCCACCACCTTCGCACGTTCTGTCATAAATGATTTCCCCCTATCCCGGGTCACTCTTGGTGTTTTCGGGTAAGCTTGTGAGCATTCTACCCCTGCGTTTTCTATGTTCAAACCCTAACCCCTGCACCCTGCTCACCGTGTGCTCCTCTCAATGGCACTGGTGGTGCAAATAGAGCCAAACGGTAGTCAAGCTCTGTTATTGTTCGATGATGCCCGTAAAGATTTAGAGGATAGTGGTTGGCTTGTGTTTATACATAGGTTCAAGGGTTTCAATCTATTTGTTTCACAACAATTCGCCCTTACCTTTGATGGGTGTAGGGCTAAAGTAGGTGACATTCAGCTTGAACTCAATGAAGAATTCATAAGATCTGCCACAGTATTAGCAGCCACAGGCCAGCGATGGTTTAAGAACTCCAAAGTTGATGACGTACCATGGCCTTTGCTATTCGTATCACGAAAGGTTACATCATGTGACAAAGGTATGCCTATTTCCACACTTAAACCCAGGTGGCATGATCTTTTGATAATGGTTAAACAATTTGTGACCTGTGAAGGTCGGTATGGATTGGTTTTTCTTTATCACCTTCGACTGTTAATGAATTTCATGAGCTATCCATTGAACATGCCATTTTACTTCCTGCGTAGTCTTTACAAAATGGCTAACAAGTTCAAACACGAGAAGGCTGATAGCAACTTGTTTCACCATGGCTTGATTAGACTCATCGTCGTCCACCATTTAAACCTTCACGGCGATAATTGGCAAGTCTTTCTTTCTCGAAATGGCTTTGTTGATTCAGAGTCTGTCCAAATAAACAAGTCTATGGTCAGCAAGACTAAGGCCGGGCCACCCGTGCCATTTCATGCCCTTCTACCCTCTCCCAAACCCTCGGTCTGCCTTGACATCGACCTACCCGACATCATAACAGACAAGGCCGAGGCTGTCAAGAAGCCTATGAGTAAGAAGGTCAAGGGTAATCCTACTATCGACAACAAGGGTAAAAATAATGCTCGATTAATATCGATACTGGCCCGAAATAAACCTAAGCCAAACGTTGATCAAAAGCCCATAGTTATGAGTGAAGACTCGGACTCTGATATAGAGCGTTTCTTAGCTGAAGAGTACCCCTATTCCCAAGGTCTGTGCTCCGAGCCACCCTATGACTATGTTTCTAATTTTTCCACATGCCTAAAAAGTAATCCTAGCTACCCATGAATCAAACTACATAATGAAACCCTCGGTGATTTAAACAAACCCTCGCCTGCAATTTTGAAGCCTGAGCAAACATCATGCATCCAATGCAATGTGTGGCTGGAGCGTTATTACACTGACATCCCATTATTACAATCGAAGATTAAATCTTTAGAGAACCAAGTTACAGTGCTGTCGAGAGAAAGAGACAAACTTCAAGCTGTTGACAAGAAGCAGAAAACCACTGGTTCGATTGTTTTTAGGAATGTCGAATCGGCAACAGCCTTCGTCAATTCCAAATTATCATGACCGAGTTGTTTTCTGATTATCCAGGTATGAATTTCGATATCATTTTTGTTTTATGAATTTCTTGGATTAATATAATGAATTGGGTTCTGGTTTTCGATTAGTTCTATTCATTATTCGAAATGATTTTGTCATAGTTTGATTATCAAAAATGGTTATGTTATGGATTCTGTACAGTAGATTCATTTTACTAAAGTTGAATATGGTTATGATTTGGGTATGCGATTTTTTTGCGCCCAGCTTAATAGAAGCGATGGATTGGTTTTGACTTGGTATGGTTCACTTTAGAAAGATTCTGTTGGTTTGAATTAATGTTTGTTTTCATCTAGATTTTGATTGCATATGACCTTTATAAGAGATTTTTGTGCTAAAATCAGAGCATGACTATGTTTTGATTTGGTATGATTTCGTTGTGGTTGAATTCTATTGGCTCTGTTTTAGTTCTTATGGTTTGATTTTGGAATGATTTCGTGGACTTGAATTGGTATGATCCTCTATATGTGTTATGCGTCATTATTAGTGACTGGGTTAATAAATACGATGTAATCTAATAAACTCAAAATAACACTGTTGACTTTAGCCAGGAACGACTCTGTTTTGTATTAAATCGATATTTTCATTTCGCTTCTGGTTACATTCGACCATGCTGAAGATCTATTTGCTAAAATCATGGAAACGGTGTTAATTCATAACGATTCCATTGCCCCAAACCGTTTTGATTCATTCCTTTTTTATTGGATCTACAAGTGGTTATTGTGTGCCACGATTAGCATGATCGTTTGTATATATTTAATACAGTTATATCAATTTGAAAAATGATCCTGTTGATTTCGTTTGGATACAACAGTGATCTTGTTGATGGCTGAAGCAACTATTTGTGTTGATTTCAATTTGTTATGAAAACGATTTCATTGTTGTCGAGTTATCCAATACGATTCTGTTTACCAGAATTTGTGATAACAAATGGAACAGAGTACATGCATCTCTGTAATCATTCGATTGATCATAATCTTGTTTGATCTCAAATTAGCATAACAATTTTTATTTGAATGATTTGTTTGGCTTTCAAATAGAAATTAGATATTTGTTTAGTAGTTTGAATTTAATTCTTTGAGTTTTGAATTGATTTTCAAACGATTTTGTGTTTGATTTAGACCAGCTACATAATCGCAAGATTCTGTAGCTAGTCTTTAAAATTAGATTTTTATCAATTTTATCTACAAAATATCTTTTTAACTTGTCTATTTTTGTCCTCTCTCAGGTACATACGAATTGCAATGATCAAATGGGCATGCTGTGACAGTTTAGGAGATATTTTGGATTTGGTTTTGTCTTAGGTTGTTAGCTTGAGTCAGAAACTTGGGATATTTTCCCAGATTTGTGTAAACTGTTTTGATGATTCCCACAGCGATGTTTTACCCTGTGGGAGGTCTTTAAATACTTGTTATTTTTTGTAATAATGATCATTCTCACTGTGGGAGAACCAAACTATGGATTTATGATACAAACTGAGATGAAAGTTGATGTCTTGTAACAACTTTCGCTTTCAATATATCAAAGTTTTGTTTCAAGTTTTATTCATATCATTTTGCAGTTGATTATAGACTACTTTAGCTATCGTAATCTATTGCAGGTTGATGTAACTTGATTAATATGTTATCCATATCTGATCTCTTTTATTATTTAAAAATATAGCAATTACTTTGTTTCAGTTAATGAATCACAGATTTCCCTTCTTCATTAATTGGATCATCTTGTACAAGTCCTTGCACGCAGATTTATCTAAATGTTATGATTTGTAAATTATAAGATTGGTTTAACTTTTATGTCTTGTTTGTTCTGTTATCAATATTCAAAAGAGCACTGTTGCTTACTGTTTACTAGAGGCTTGCAGAAGATTGATGCGGGTTTCCTCCCATCGAATAGCTGAACTGGATCCTTTACACAAGACAAATTGGAAAGCGTTACTTTAGGTCAGTTTCTCATTTGTTAATTGATAGTTAGAATTGTTAGTATAATTTAAGTAGTTTAGTTAGATATATGTATAGTTTAGTTAGAGTTAGTGTTTTAGTTGTTTAGTTTATATAGTTAGTTTTTATTCTATTTCTTTCTCATAAAACTATAAAAATCAAAAAACAGTTTCATTGTCTTAGGACAATTTGCAATTGATTTTTGCAGGTTTTCTTCTAAATCTGTAATTTATAAATATTGTACATTTGTGATTAAGATTTGATTCAATTGATAGTTGAATGTTAAATTTCATAGAATTATTATAGTTTAGGTAGTGAATTGTATATATTAGTAGTTTAGATTTGTTTATTAGTTTGTTTTAATTATTTAGATTAGTTCATTTAGGGTAGTTTTCTTTTGTTTCTTTTTTTTAGGACTTAGATCGGCTAACGGAGCCGCTAAACCCGTCAGGGTGGGTTATGCCAAACGGATTGGGTTATTTAGACAACCTCGGACTGGATCCACTCTCCCAGTTGACAGACGATCAATTTCTCCTGTCAACAGGGGTCCAATTTATGAAATCGTCCTTCGGAGCGGATGGATAACGTAGTCACCTAGTCCATGCCTAAACAAGCTTGCAGCATCTCACGAAACTCAAAAATGTTACTCTGTTAGTCTTTTATGCCCTGAGGAGGAATTGTCCAAGAGTCCCCGAAATGGTTTGGGATGCGACTTGCAACTGGGCATATTACAAAACTCGAGACTCGGATTGAGGAACCGTCATCTCCGTTGGATTACTGGCATAGGATTTTAGATAGAGCACCCGTCACTCCCAGTTTCAATCCGTCAGAAGTTGTTTTTTTCATAGATTTCAAGAACTAGTGTTTTTCTCAGTAAGAAGCAATGCAACATTTGGATTTAGGGGTCCAATTTAGAAAATAATGCCTCGGGAACGGATGGACAATGTGGTCACCTAGTCCATGCCTAAATAAGCATGCAACATTTCATGGAACTCAAAAATGTTGCTCCGTTAGGATTTTATGCCCGGAGGCAATGCGACATTTGGATTAAGGGGTCCAATTTAAGAAACCGTCCCTTATGAGCGAATCGATAATTTGTTCACCTAGTCCATGCCTAAAAAACCTTGCATCATCTCACGGAACTTAAAAAATGTTGCTCCGTTAGGTTTTTATGCCCTGAGGAGGAATTGGCCAATAGTCCCTGAAATGGTTTGGGATGTGACTTGCAACTAGGTATATAAAGAAAACCGAGACTCGGATTGAGGAACCGTCATCTTTGTTAGATTCATGGCATAGGATTTCAGCTAGACCACCCCTCACTCTCGAGTGCCATGCTTCAGAAGTTGTTTTACTCATTGATTTCGTGAATTAGTGTTTGACTCAGTTTGAAGCAATGCAACATTTGGATTAAAGGGTCCAATTTATGAAACTGTCCCTTGTGAGAAGATCGATAATATGATCACTTAGTCCATGCCTAAACAATCTTGCAACATCTCACAAAACTAAAAAATGTTTCTCTGTTAGGTTTTTATGCCCTGAGGAGGAATTGGCCAAGAGTCCTCGAAATGGTTTGGGATGCGACTTGCAACTCGGCATATCATGAAAAACGAGACTCCGATTGAAGAATCGTCGTCTCCATTGGATTCCTAGCATAGAATTTCAGCTGGAGCACCCCTCACTCCTGGGTCCAATCCCTTGGAAGTTGTTTTTTTCATTAATTTTGAGAACTAGGGTTTTGTTTAGTTTGAAGCAATGCAGCATTTGGATTTAGGGGTCCAATATATGAAACCATGCCTTGGGAGCAGATGGACAATGTGGTCACATAGTCCATGCCTAAACAAGCTTGCAACATCTCACGGAACTCAAAAATGTTGCTCTGTTATATTTTTATGTCCTGAGGAGGAATTGGTTAAGAGTCCCCGAAATGGTTTGGGATGGGACTTGCAATTAGGCATAAAATGAAAACCGAGTCTCGTATTGAGGAACAATTGACTTCGATGGATTACTAGGATAAGATTTCATCTAGAGAACCTCTCACTCCCTGGTGCCATGTCTCAAAAGTTGTTTTGCTCCTTGATTTTGAGAACTAGTGTTTTGTTCAGTTTGAAGCAATGCAACATTTGGATTAAAGGATCTGATCTATGAAACTGTGCCTCGGGAGAAGATGGACAATGTGGTCACATATTCCATGCCTAAACAAGCTTGCAGCATATCACAGAACTCAAAAATGTTGTTCTGTTAGGTTTTTATGCCCTGAGGAGGAATTGGCCAAGAGTCCATGAAATTATTTGGGATGCGACTTCCAACTGGGTATAAAGAGAAATTCGAGACTCGGATTGAGGAACCATTGACTGCGATGGATTACTAGGATATGATTTCAGCTAGACCACCCCTCACTCCCGGGTTCCATGCCTCGGAAGTTGCTTTACTCATTGATTTTTTGAACTAGTGTTTTGCTCAGTTTGAAGCAATGCAACATTTGGATTAAGGTGTCCAATTTATGAAATCATCCCTCAGGAGCGGATGGATAATGTGGTCACCTATTCCATGCCTAAAAAATCTTTCATCATCTCATGGAACTCAAAAATGTTGCTCCGTTAGTCTTTTATGCCATGAGGGGGAATTGGCCAAGAGTCCCCGAAATGGTTTGGGATGTGACTTGCAACTGGGCATATCACGAAAACCGAGACTCAGATTGAGGAACCGTTGTCTCTGTTGGATTCCTAGCATAGGATTTTATCTAGAGAACCCCTCACTCTCGGTTCCAATCCCTCAGAAGTTGTTTTTTTCATCGATTTCGAGAACTAGTGTTTTGCTTAGTAAGAAGCAATGCAACATTTGGATTTAACGGTCCAATTTAGGAAACCATGCCTCGAGAGCGAATGGACAATGTGGTCACCTAGTCCATGTATAAACAAGCATGCAACATCTCATGGAACTCAAAAATGTTTCTCCGATAGGCTTTTATGTCCTGAGGAGGAATTGACCAAGAGTCTCCAAAATGGTTTGGGATGTCACTTGCAACTGGGCATAAAATGAAAATCGAGACTCGCATTGAGGAACCGTAGACTTCGATGGATAACTGGGATAGGATTTCATCTAGATCACCCCTCACTCCTGGGTGCCATGCCTCGAAAGTTGCTTTACTCATTAATTTCGAGAACTAGTGTTTTGCTCAGTTTGAAGCAATGCAACAATTGGCTTAAGGGGTCCAATTTATGAAATCGTCCATAGGGAGCGGATGGATAATGTTGTCACTTAGTCCATGCCTAAACAAGCTTGCAGCATCTCACGGAACTCAAAAATGTTGCTATGTTAGGTTTTTATGCTTTGAGGAGGAATTGGTCAAGAGTCCCTGAAATTGTTTGGGATGTGACTTGCAACTGGGCATAAAACGAAAATCGAGACTCATATTGAAGAACCGTCGACTATGATGGATTTCTAGGATAGGATTTCAGCTAGACCACCCCTCACTCTCATGTGACATGCCTCGAAAGTTTCTTTACTCATTGATTTCGAGAACTATTGTTTTTCTTAGATTGAAGCAATGCAGCATTTGGATCCTTAATCTTCATATTTTTGGGAAAGTGCATCCGCAACCACATTGTTTGTCTTTCTTGTAAATGATATCATAATCATATTCAAAGAGCTTAGTCACCCATTTTTGTTACTTCAGGGAGGAAATGTGTTGTTCTAGAAAATACTTGAGGCTTTGATGGTCTGTCTTAATTTGGAAGCGTTGCCCCAATAGATAAGGGCACCACAGATCAACGACATGCAGAATAGCCAACATTTCGTTTTCATAGATTGATTTTCCCATATTTCTTTCAGACGGTTGCTTGTTGGTAAAGGCCAAGGCCGACCCTCTTGCATAAGGACAACACCAATTCCTTTCCCTGAAACATCACATTCCAAGAAAAAGGTCTTTGTGAAATCAGGAAGGGTCAGGACTGGGGTGGTGCACATGGTCATATTCAAGGTTTGAAAAGCTTGAGCAACTACTGGAGTCTAAGTGTAAGATTTCTTTTTTAGGAGTGCAGTGAGAGGTGTTGCAATCTTTCCATAATTCTTAACAAACTTGTGATAATAACCTGTTAAGCCCAGAAATCCATGCAAGCTTTTGAGAGTCTTTGGGTGAGGCAAGTCTTCCATAGCTTCAATCTTTTTAGGATCCACCCTGACGCCGTCCTTGCTAGCCAGGTGACCCAAGTACTCGACTTTTAAGGCACCAAAATCACATTTAGACTATTTTAGGAAAAGTTTGTGCTGAGAGAGTAGATGGAGAACTCGATCCACATGAGCAAGATGATTTGCCTAGGTTTTTCTATATATGAGGATATCATCAAATAAAACTAAAACAAAATGACGGAGAAAAGGACGAAAGACATGATTCATGAGGCTTTGGAAGGTGGAGGGGGCATTACACAAACCAAAGGGCATGACCAAAAAATCATAGTGGCCCTCATGAGTTCTAAAGGTAGTCTTGGGAATGTCTGCCTCTTTCATACGTATCTGGTGGTAGCCAGAACGAAGATCAAGTTTAGTAAAGAACCGGGTGCCACTTAATTCATCCAAGAGGTCATCAATGACAGGAATGGGAAATTTGTCTTTAATGGTAAGTTTGTTGAGGGCACAGAAGTCAGGACACATTCGCCAAGAACCTTCTTTCTTCAGGACTATTACCACATGAGAAGAGGAGGGGTTCGTACTAGGGCAGATAATGCCTGCATTAAGGAGTTTCTGGACCATTTTCTCAATTTCATTTTTTTGGGAAAAGGGGTGACGATACGGATGGATATTGGGAGGAAGGATTCCTGGTACAAGGGGAATGGAATGATCATGAACAACACGGGAATGAGGGAATCCCTGGGGAGTGGAAAAGACCAGTTGATGTTCAGAAATGATGGATTAGAGGTCTTGTGGCACCGAGGGTGTCTTTGTTTCTTGGATGGCATGGAGTTGAGAAATAACACCAGAATGACCTTTTTTGAGCAGCTTTTCCATGCAATGGGAACTAATGATCTCAGGTGAACCGATGATGATGCCTTGGAACTTATATTGGTGGCCCTCCTGGTCAAATTGCATGGTTAATTCCTTAAAATCCATGAGAATGGGACCCAAAGTCCTTAGCCAATCTCCACCCAACACAATGTCACAAGCACCCATGTCGATAGCAAACATATTATATTTTAGGTGGTAGTCACCAATTTGGAGACGCACATTTTCACAACGCCCTCCACATTTCATGGAGCCACCATTGGCAATCATGATTTGGAAATTATTGACGGCATGGATGTAGCAATGAGTTTCTTGGGAAATGTGGCAATGAATAAAATTATGGGTGCTTCCACTATCAACTAGAGTGATGACCTTCCTATGCTTGATGTAACTGATGAGCTTGAGGGTTTGGGGAGCAGAGAAGCCAGTGAGAGCATTGAGGGAAATGACCGGTTCTACTTCGGAAGGGTATGATGGAGGGGTTATGTCAGTGGTTTCAGGTGACTCAGACACAAGGGAAGTTTCAACATACTCTTCTGAAATATCCTCTAAGATGGCCATAAAAATCTTTTGTTCCTTACACTTGTGGCCCAGGAAATATTTGTCATCACAATTACAACAAAGGCCTTTGAGTTGGTGTTCAGCCATTTCAGCCTTGGTCAATTTTTGGATCTTTAGTGAAGCAGATGGAGTAGTGGGATTTACTGGTTTAGGGCGAGGGATAAAGGAGGGTTTTCGGTTTTGAGAAGATACAACCTATTGTGCTTCTTTAGCTCTTTTAGTAGCCTCCACCCAACTCTGAGGCCGAGCCATGAGGACATGGGTCTGAATCTCATCCTTGAGGCCACTAATAAAACACTCTCGGAAAAAGGCATCAGACATGCCCTTTTTCCAAAAAGCCAGGCGCTCAAAGGCAGCTATAAAATCTTCCACTATTCCTAATTGTTTCAACTTTGTCAAACGGCCCAAATGGTTGGTGTCAGTGTCAAAGCGTTCATAAATCTCTGGCACAAAGTGTGTCCAAGCAATATACCCTTGACAGTAAGTTTTTCTCCATTGCCACCATTGCCAACATTATTGATCTAGATGGAGAACATCATACTGGAGTTTGGCCAAGTCATCTGTAATGTCGTATAAAGAGAAATAATGTTCCATTTGAGTTACCCAACCAGTGGGATCCGAGCCATCAAATTTGGTCACATCCACCCGCGGGAGGCGTAGGTTACGTTGAAAGTGATGGCGTTGAAAGTTATTGGAATGAGAGGAATTTTCAGCTTCAGTATGTGAAGGTGGGTCAGATAAAGGGTTATCTGTAGGGATATGCATCTTGGTGCAAAGAATTGAAACAACATATTCAAGATGGGAAGTCAGATCTTGTTTGATTTTCTCCATTGAGGACTGCATGGTTGTATTCATGGCAGCAACATTGGCACTAAGTTGTTTCACTTCTTGTTGGGTCTTGGTGAGACTAGATTGCAAGGTATTGAAGCGAGCTTCCAATTCATGGCTACGGGTATGGGCCATGAGGACGAAGGAACTGAAATGGGGCAGGTGGGGTCAAAAATTTTGCTGAAAAATGGTATGTATGAATGTGATAAGGGCGAAGAGATGAATTCAATGGAATAGGTCTCAAATAATGGTGCAAAAATTTTCAGACTTTTTTTTTTACACCTGCAGAGTTATACTCTGGTTTGAAGAATACTGCAATGATGAAATGCCCAAATGATTTACCAGGAAGAAATGTGTAGTGACTTAGCAACCCGAACACAGTTGTGTGGCAATAGATCTTGTCTGTTTTAATTTGTTTATGTTTATGTCCCCAAGGGTTAGGTATTCAAGGTTTCTACAGACAAGGGCTTTTCCTGTGCTATAGCTCTCCGATATACGTGCGGGGTCCAACAGTAGTACTCAGTCCAATATCTCATGGCACTAACTAAGGAGGCTAGACCGTACCCTTAGCCATACTACTCGACTACCCAGGTACTAGAGAGTATCTTCCCGAGTTTTGTTCTCAGTGGCATTATAGCAGTCCGGCGACCGATCGGTTTATCTAAAGAGGGCTTCAAGTAATTTAGGTTGATCCGTACACAGGTGTTGTTTGATGCGCTACCACTCGAAGGGGTACCAACAGGGGTTACAAGGGTGGCCAACAAATGTGCGCTTAAGTACCACTTGTATTTCCTGCGTGTATGAATCCCTCAACCGTGGGTTTATGCGCGTAATGACAGATCTCTGTGGCTTAAAGATGCTGAAATACGTCTCTACCCTGAAACAAAATTACCCACAATTTCTTCCAAGGAAAGTGCTCTGATACCACTTGTAATATACCAGATATAAAAAGTATGTAGAACATAAATAAAATGCTAGAAATGGAAGAACAATAGCAATATAACCAGAACAATCACCACAATAACACTGAAATGATATAAGAATAGCAACAGTAATAACACTTTGATTATGAGAGAAATGTTCATGGGCCTCTTTGAGGGGGAAACCTCCAATCGAGAAGAGCTCTATTACAATAATATCCAAGATAGGGTTCTCATACCCTCGAATCCTATTTATACTAAATATGTCTATCAAAAGAAGCATCTAGAGGAAGATCATTCTAGAAGCAGAAGCTTCTATTAGGTCTTCTTACATTCGACTTATTCTATTTTATTGAAAGGCCTTATTAATATTGACCTTTATTACATCCGAATATATTGTTCTACCTATGTGTGGGTTAGGATCCTAACATGTGCCATGCCTCGGAAGTTGCTTTACTCATTGATTTCGAGAACTAGTGTTTTTCTTAGTTTGAAGCAATGCAACATTTGGATTAAGGGGTCCAATTTATGAAACCATCCCTCAGGAGCGGATGAATAATGTGGTCACCTAGTCCATGCCTAAACAAGCTTGCAACATCTCACGGAACTCAAAAATGTTGCTCCTTTAGGCTTTTATGCCCTGAGGAGGAATTCGCTAAGAGTCCCCGAAATGGTTTAGGATGCAACTTGCAACTGGACATATCAGAAAAACCGAGACTTGGATTGAGGAACCGTCATGGGCCAGGATATAAAGAATACCGAGACTCAGATTGAGGAACTTTCGTCTCTATTGGATTCCTAGAATAGGATTTCAACTAGAACACCCCTCACTCCCGGGTCCAATCCCTAGAAAGTTGGTTTTTTCATCGATTTTGAGAACTAAGATTTTTCTTAGTTTGAAGCAATGCAACATTTGTGTTTCTTTTGTGTTTTAAAGGTCGAGAGTAGTGGGTCATGGACCATGATGAGAACTCTTTGGAATTCATCATTGTCTTCACTTTTCTTTTTATTTAGAAAGAGGAAGAAGTCATCTATGTATGTGTTGATGGTGTTGATATTGCACCAAGTCTGCACTTCCTGCCAAATGTCCTTGGTATTCAATATATAATGCATTGGGTTTATCCCACAGGGTCTCAACTTTGAGAACATGTAACATAGAACATGTTTGGTGACATGACATAGTACCAAATTATTTGTATGAAATAATTATTTTTCTCACCATAGTTGTTGTGCCACAAGGGTACTTGGCAACATAGAAGAAACAATTGTTTTTATGTGTGACCAAGTATTAGATAAAGATGTCATTTGTACAAGCTCATGGTATATGGCATCATTTGATGTTGCATCATGGATCATAAATTACTTAGAATTTGATGGGAGAGCTAGTGTAGTCACGTGGGCCTTGACCAAATAGACTTGCGGGAGCTTACGGAATTATGTTATGCTGCTCGATTTGGATTTTATGCCCCTGGACCAAATTGACCACATGTCCCTAAATGTCTTGAGGAGGCGAGTTGCAACTCGCGATAAAACTCAAACCAGGACTCAGATGCACGAACCATCAGTTGCATTGGATTAAGAGCACTGGATTTCAGCTAATGGAGCCCCGATGCTATCATTCCATTGACCGAAAAATCATTTGTTAGAGTATCTCCGCCACTATGGTTTTGGTCAATGAGGTATAGTGCAATTTTTGAAGATGAGGTCGATTTTCAAGAACATTGTGTCAGGTATTTTTATCTAGTGTAGTCGTATCGGCCTTGGCCAAACAGACTTGTAGGAGCTTACGAAACTCGGTTTGGATTTTATGCCCCCAGACCAAATTGGTCACATGTCCTTGAATGGATTGAGGAGGCGAGTAAAAACTATCGATAAAACTTAGATGAATTTAGGTGGCTAAAGAAGTAGAGTGGTTTAATGTTGTTAAAGAGACTTGCGGGAGGTTACAGAAGTCTGTTATGCTACTCAGTTTGGATTTTATGCCCTCGGACCAAATTGGCCACATATCCTTGAATGACTTAAGGAGGCGAGTTGCAACTCGCAATAAAACTCAAACCAGGACTCAGATGCACAAATCGTCAGTTGCATTGGATTCGTAGCACCGGATTTCAGCTAGTGGGGCCCCTACGCTATCATTTCATCAACAGAAAAACCATTTGTTGTAGTATCTCCAACATTAGGGTTTTGGTCAATGAGGCATAGTGCAATTTCTGAAGATGAGGTCGATTTTCAAGAACACTATTCCGACATTTTTGGCTAGTGCAGTTGCATGGACCTTGTCCAAACAGACTTGTGGGAGTTTATAGAACTCTGTTATGCTGCTCGGTTTGAATTTTATGCCCCAGGCCAAATTGGTCACATGTGCTTGAATGGCTTGAGGAGGCAAGTTGCAACTATCGATAAAAATCAAACTGGGACTCATATGCATGAACCGTTAGTTGCATTGGATCCAGAGCACCTAGTTTCAACTATTGGGGCTTCTACCCTATCATTCCGTCGACCGAAATGCAATTTTTTAGAGTATCTCCGACAATAGGGTTTTAGTCAATGAGGCATAGTGCAATTTCTGAAGAGGAGGTCGATTTTCAAGAAAACTGTTTCAGGTCTTTTTGGCTAGTGTAGTCACGTGGACCTTGGCCAAAAACACTTGTAGGAGCTTATGGAATTTTGTTATGCTACTCGGTTTGGATTTTATTCCCCCGAACCAAATTGACCACATGTCCCTAAATGGATTGAGGAGGCAAGTTGCAATTCTCGATAAAACTCAAACTGGGACTCATATGCATCGTCAGTTGCATTGGATTAAGAGCACTGGGTTTCAGCTAGTGGAGCACCTGCGCTATCATTCTATCGACCAAAAAACCATTTGTTGGAGTATCTTCGGCACTAGGGTTTTGGTCAATGAGGCATAGTGCAATTTCTAAAGATGAGTTTGATTTTCAAGAACACTCTATTGAACATTTTTTGCTAGTGTAGTCACATGGGCATTGGCCAAACAGACTTGCAGGAGCTTACGAAACTCCATTATGCTGCTCGGTATGGATTTTATGCCTATGGACCAAATTGGCCACATGTCCTTGAATGGCCTGAGGAGGCAAGTTGCAACTATCGATAAAACTCAAACCGAGACTCAAATGCATGAACCGTCAGTTGCATTGGATCTGTAGCACTGGGTTTCAGCTATTGGGGCTCTTATGCTATCATTCCTTCGACCAGAAAACCATTTGTTGGAGTATCTCCAACACTAGGGTTTTGGTCAATGAGACATAGTGTAATTTCTGAAGAGGAGGTCGATTTTCAAGAACACTGTGATGGGTCTTTTTGGATAGTGTAGTCATATGGGCCTTGGCCAAACAAACTTGTGGGAGCTTACAAAAGTCTGTTATGCTACTCGATTTGGATTTTATGCCGCTAGACCAAATTGACCACATGACTCTAAATGGCTTGAGGAGCGAGTTGCAACTCGCAATAAAACTCAAAGCAGGACTGAGATGCATGAACCGTCAGTTGCATTGGATTAAGAGCATTGGTTTTCAGCTAGTGGGGTCCCTATGCTATCATTCCATCGATCGAAAAACCATTTGTTGGAGTATCTCCGGCACTAGGGTTTTGGCCAAAGAGGCATAGTGGAATTTCTGAAGATGAGGTCGATTTTCAAGATCACTCTGTCGAGCATTTTTGGCTATGCTATTGGTATTGGTATCGGTATTGTATTGGTATTGGTATTGGTATGGTATTGGTATGCATATCATTGCCAATGCATACCATTTTGGTATGCAATGGTATTGATATTGGTACACAACGATATTGGTATGCAATGGTATGGTATTGATATTGGTATTGGCAATGTTATTGGTATGGTGTGGTATGGTACTAACAATGGTATTGGTATTCATATCATTTTCAATGCATACCATTGCAATGCATACCATTGCAATGCAATATTGGTATTGGTATTGGTATGCAATGGTATAGTATTGGTATTGGTATGGTATTGACAATGGTATTGGTATTGGTATTGGCAATAGTATTGGTATGGTATGGTATGGTATTGGTATTATTATGGTATGATATGGTATTGGCAATTGTATTGGTATTTATATTGGTATGCATTGGTATTGGTATTGCCATGCAATGGTATGCAATGGTATTGGTATTGGTATTGCCATGCAATGGTATGCAATGGTATTGGTATTGGTATTGGCAAGGCATAAGGATATTGACAATGCATGATGGTATTGGTTTTGGTATTGGTATGGTATTGGTATGTATATCATTGCCAATGCATACCATTGCCATGCAATGGTATGCAATGGTATTGGTATGTATATCATTGCCAATGCATACCATTTCCATGCAATGGTATGCAATGGTATTGGTATTGGTATGCAATGGTACGGTATTGGTAATGGTATTGTTATTGGTATGCAATGGTATGGTATTGGTATTGGTATGTTACTGGTATGGTATGGTATGGTATTGTACTAGTATGGTATTGGTATGGTATGGTATGGTATTGGTTTTGGTATGCAATGGTATTGGTTGTATTGGTATTGGTATTGGAAAGGCATAAGGGTATTGGCAATGCATATTGGTATTGGTTTTGGTATGGTATTGGTATGCATATCATTGCCAATGCATACCATTGTCGTGCAATGGTATGCAATGGTATTGGTATTGGTATTGGTATTGGTATGGTAGTGGTATTAGTATTGTTATTGGTAATCAATGGTATGGTATTGGTATTGGTATGTTATTGGTATGGTATGGTATTGTATTATATTAGTATGGTATTGGTATGGTATGGTATGGTATGGTATTGTATTATATTAGTATGGTATTGGTATGGTATGGTATTGTATTATATTAGTATGGTATTGGTATGGTATGGTATGGTATTGGTATTGGTTGTATTTGTATGCAATGGTATTGGCAAGGCATAAGGGTATTGGCAATGCATTATGGTATTGGTTCTGGTATGGTATTGGTATGGTATTGGTATTGGTATGCATATCATTGCCAATGCATACCATTGCCGTGCAATGGTATGCAATGGTATTGGTATTGGTACACAATGGTATGGTATTGGTATGGTAGTGGTATTGTTATTGGTATTGGTATTCAATGCTATGGTATTGGTATTGGTATTGGTATGTTATTGGTATGGTATGGTATTGGTATTGGTATTGGTATGCATATCATTGCCAATGCACACCATTTCCGTGAAATGGTATGAAATGTTATTGGTATTGGTACGCAATGGTATGGTATTGGTATTGTTATTGGTATTCAATGGTATGGTATTGGTATTGGTATGCTATTGGTATGGTATGGTATGGTATTGTATTAGTATGGTATTGGTATGGTATTGTATGGTATTGGTATTAGTATGGTATGGTATGGTATGGTATTGGTATTGGCAAGACATAAGGGTATTGGCAAGACATAAGGGTATTGACAATGCATATTGGTATTTGTTTTGGTATTGGTATTGGTATAGTATTCATATGGTATTGGTATTGGTATAGTATTCGTATGGTATTGGTATTGGTATGGTATGGTATAGAATGGTATTGGTATGGTATTGGTACTAGTGTTGGTATGGTATTGGTATGCATATCATTGCCAATGCATACCATTTCCATGCAATGGTATTGGTATTGGCATGCAATGGTATGGTATTGGTATTGTTATGGTATGGGATTGGTATTGGTATTGGTATGGTATGGTATGGAATGGTATTGGTATTGCTATTGCTATGGTATTGGTATTGGTATGGAATGGTATTGGTATGGAATGGTATTGGTATTGGTATTGGTATTGGTATGGTATAGTATTGGTATGGTATTGGTATGGTATTGGTACTGGTGTTGGTATGGTATTGGTATTGGTATGCATATCATTGTCAATGCATACCATTTCCATGTGATGGTATTGGTATTGGCATGCAATGGTATGGTATTGGTATTGTTATGGTATGGGATTGGTATTGGTATGGCATGGTATGGTATTGTTATTGGTATGGTATGGTATTGGTATTGGTATTGGTATGGTATTGGTATTCGTATGGTATGATATAGTATGGTATTGATATTGGTATGGTATGGCATTGGTATGCACATCATTGGCAATGCATACCTTTGTCATGCAATGGTATGCAAAGGTATTGGTATTGGTATGCAATAGTATGCAATGGTATTGGTATCGGTATGGTATTGGTGTGGTATTGGCATGCATATCATTGCCAATGCATACCATTTCCATGCAATGGTATGGAGTGGTATGGTATTGGTATGGTATGGGATTGGTATTGGTATTGGTATGGCATGGTATAGTATGGTATTTCTATTGGTATGGTATGGTATGGTATTGGTATGGTATGGTATGGTATTGATATTAGTATGGTATTGGTATGGTATGGTATGGTATTGTATTGGTATGGTATAGTATGGTATTGATATTGGTATGGTATTGGTATTGGTATGCATACCATTTCCATGCAATGGTATGCTATAATGTTCCCAAGCCAGGATGTCAGGAACATCATGTTCTGCATGAATTTTAAACTTTTACTAGTTGTGGCATTTCGTCAAAGACTTTGTTGGTTATGGTCTTTAAGGTTGTGCTAAGGGTTTATAATGATGATTTAATGTGTGTTGGCAGAAATAAGAAACATAAATATAGAAATGGACATATCTCAACAAGATTGCAAGATGAATCAACACAAGAGATAACTCAAAATACCTCTTATCTAATCTTTATTCATAATAATAGAAGAACTGCTACAATAGATTTGCAGATCTGGTACAATATAGCATAAGAGAGCATAACAAAATGAATATGGCCCTCAATAAAGGTCAAGGTAGAAGATACAAGCCTCCAAAGGCCACCTGATCACCATACATGAGCAACAGGATGAGATCTCGACACTATACAGTGCCAAACCCCCAAGATGGATGATGTTATGCCCTGCTGGAACTCTGAAGACAATAATTCGGCCCTACTGTCAAAGACCTCCAAATGCTCTGAAGAAGATGCCAAATTGTAGATCATCCCAATACAAGACACCTAGTAAAGTCTCAGGTGGATCGATGAAGAGATGATCCACCAAATGAATAACCCTCTATTGGACTTGTGCCCCCTGGATGTATGAAACCCTAGATAATTCGGCCTCCATCCTAGAAGCCCCCAAATGCTCCACAAAATCACTAAAACGATGGATGAGGACGCTGCAAGAAAAACCCAAGTGCTCAAATCTTTGAAATCCCTGTCAGACTCTTGGATATAACCCTCCTCCAAGGAATGGTGTGCCCTCCTCTTGGGGAAATCATCCCACTCTCAATGTAAATCAAACCTCCACTGAAATACCTCCGGAGGAAACCAAGAATGGCACTATGGCACCTGCAAAGAAAACCCAATAACTGGAATTCCCGAAATCTCTTCTCCTCAACCAAAACGAATGATCCTAGCTCCACAATTGCGCCCCCCTTGCTGGAAACCCTCTATTGGTGTACCCTCTCTCTTCTTGTACCTGTAACTGATGTGGAACTTCCCCTGCAATTGAATAGATCTGAAGTAGAATGGTGTGAGAGATTATTGCATCCCTGAGACCAAGCTTGGAATAAGCTAGGTGGAATCTTTCACCACTGAATTCTCCTCTAGGGTTTGTTAAGTCAAAACCCTCAAACCCCCCAAGGCATGGGCTCACTAGCTAGAAGTCAGATATCAAAATGATAATCATACATGAACGAGAGAATAGAGGCCCTTGCCTCTTCTTTATACTTCCTGCTCACCTTGTCCCTCCAAAGTGACTTTTCTTTATTAATTATTAATTAATTAATTAAATCACTTTAATTAATTAATTAACATTTTTACCTCTGAAAAGCGCCTTATCTCTCCTTGCAGCTTCCATGGCCACTGAAAGTCACTTCTCATCATCCTATCCTGTAGTGTTGTTCCTCCCGATTCCAATGAGCTATTACACTAAGAGGTTCCTCCAAGTATTGTGCCCAAAATGACCTCTTCAGTGAATTTAATTAACTTATAGCTCAAAACACTCAAAATCATGGAAATCGCAAAATGCAACGGAACCAAAGCCAATCTGTGCAGAATGGATCATAATGATGAAATAGGATGAGCGATGCAAGTTGGACCCCAAGATATCCCTCAATAGTCATTGTACTCGCTATAACATCCATCTGGCTGCTCTGGTCATCATGACACCCTGAAATGTAATGATGTCACAAAGTGGGGACATTACAGTCCTCCCTGCTAGAATATTGCTTGTCCTCAAGAAATAACCAAATCCCTCCAAGTATAATACTAGGATCCCATGTACACATGTAGGACACACAGTAGAACCCATCCAAAGATGAACTATCATACACTCCACCCCCTGGTCCCCATATCAGGAAGTGAACTGCAATGTCCTGCAAAGCATAGTCCTGAAATATATCAACTATGTGAATCTTATGCACATGACACATGGCCTCATCCCGAAATGAGTCCATCCTCCAAGTCCCTACCAAGATCAACATGACCTCCATCAACTGTACATGTTGATGCCAGAATGAGGTACTGCAAGACCTCCATAAGGCACCCTCAAGAGATGTGCTCTCTTCAACACTGAAGCTCAATGGAAAGTCAAAACAACTTTCCCCTACAAAGGTCCACTCGCCCCTGTCAATTAATGAAATGCTCAACCCTGCAATCCTTGGGTCCCATGCTAGTCTGTGTCGAAGATCACCATCCTGGCACTGCACTACATTGACTGTGCCTAACTTCTCCCTGTATATATATTGGATCCCCCACTCCTAGATCTTCAAGCTGAAATACATGTGGCAATTGGACATGTTGTCCAGAAACTGCATATGTAAAAATATCTCTGTGGAAGTAGTACATGTCCAACCATCTCCATGCCCGATCATGATGATCAAGAGGGAGAAACTTCCTCGCTCCATAGGACAAGTCCCTGCAGACCCACTCCAAACCAACCCAAGGTGGAGTATGTGGCTCTCTGGCGCAACCTGGGTCATCATGCAGTGAAACATCCTGCTAACAAAATGAACTCTCGGATCCCATGGAAAACTTGGAAGTTTATCACTTCTAGTCTCCGCTAACTGCTCCTGTGTCAAACTGATCACTGTCGAAAGACCTCTGTGCTCATCTGCTATCACCTGGTTGTTGACGGGAGAAACAGTCCATCCGTCAACTGGGAGAGTGGAACCGGTCCGGGGTTGTCTAAATAACCCAGTCCGTTTGGAATGGACCACCCTGACGAGTTTAACAGCTTCGTTGGCCGCTCTAAGGTCTCCTAAGAAAACCAAAGAGAGAAAAGTTGATCCGAGCTGAGTAATCTAAACTAAAGAAACTAGAAACTAATAAAACAAAGTAAAACAAACTAACTAACTAAAATAAAATAAAATAAACTAAAAAGAGGAAACTAGAAACTAATAAAACAAACTTAAACTAACTATACTAAACTAATTATAAACTACTAACTATTCTATCTACAAACTACTAATTACTCTTATAATAACTCAAATCAACTACCTAATTATCAATTTTAATTACAATTTATCCACAAATGTACATTACATACAAACTACAGATTTGAATAAACCTGTGAAACCAATTGCTTGCTGTCCCAAGACAGTGAAGATAACTCTTTTTGATTTTATAATTTATGAATAAGAAAGTAAACTAACTGAAACAAATCGAAATTATATTTATATTAAACTACCTAATAAAAGAAGCAAACTAAATACTAATTGACCTGGAAACGCTCCAAGTCTATCCTGTGTATGATTGCTTCTAAGCTGTTTGGAGGAGGGAAAATCACACCAGTTAATCCGTATGCTTCTCGTAAACGATCAGCTATGCTGCTTCTTGAAGTATGTTACAGGACAAACAAGACATAAAAGAAATCATAACAATTTTCTGATTATAAATTCGTGCAAAAGGGGAAACCTATTATGCAGCAAACTTATATATTACAGTTCGATTTATGAAGAAGACAAAGCTGTGATTCACAAATTGAACTAACAACTGTTACGTCTTTTATCTATTTTGGAAGAAACAAGATATAGATAACAATAA
>ML786134.1:345309-409464 GCA_009831015.1 Picea engelmannii
AGTTGTGAAAATTGAATCGAAATAATCGAAATCAAAATGTAATTGTCGCAAATGAAACAAATGTCTAGTAGCACAATGCGACAATGCTTTGTCGTAATCAGACAAAGGGTGTAGGCATCTTTTTTGAGAGCGATCAAAAAAATTGAGTTGGCTGCCAACACTGGCCTATGGTGCTCACCATCACGCACAAAGTCTCAATTGTCTGCCTAACACAATCCACCTCTGTCCTGTTGTATGCCCTAAAAGCACTCATGTCAGGTGATCTCAGCCTAACCACTCTCCATGTCCTCAACCACTGTCTATCTCTCCTCATGTTGTTGTTTATGATAAGAGTGCTAGGAAAGGCTAACAAAAGCATCTATAGCTGACTGTAGGAATGGAAAATACCATCTGCTTTGGTCAATCCCAGGGATTCGACCAAAACCTCATCTACTAGTACCCATGATAAACACTCCCATGTAGTCATCACCGAACCCCAATCATCAGGTACAACCGGCAATAACTCCAACTATTGGTCAACCAACCTCCATCTCTCATATCCCATGCAACTGTTGATACGGTGATGGTGATCTCTCATAACTAGGTGTTGCTGCAAATGAGTGACATTTGCATGCTCCCCTAAGTGTGTCTCCTCCCTGTAAGGCACTATACCTCTTTGATTGCCACCGTACATCTCGGCATGTCTCTGTGAGCTATCACTCACCATTGTATGCTCTTTCATACTCATTTCATCTCCCGTATACTCATGTTGCATCATAGATCCTAGGTGTACCATTGGATCAACCTCTACATGAAGGTCAACCACTCCCAGAATACAAATGGATGTGTCCTCAAAACTGCCCCTGGCTCTGGAGTCCCCATGCACATGCATATGTGAGTGCTCGACTATCTCAAAGATCCTCGTAGGGGGTAGCTCCTATTCCTCTAGATCATAACTCCCCAAACTCATTAGTGATCCTGGGTACTCCTCATGCTCCTCAATCAACTAGTGCTCCTTTTTCGAGCCATCAACATCCTCTAGCAATGTGACTGAAGAGTATATTTGATTCTCCACTAAGATAGATGTAGTGGGTCTTTGGCGAATCTCCTCTAGAATCTCCCCTGGCCTAGACTCTAATCCTCAAAGGGCTATCTGTGTGCCTCTCAAGAATCCTCGGGTGCTCTCCAACTCATGAGTGAGTATGTCCACCTCTGACTCTTGCTCCTCCAGGGCCCTATGATACATCTCACCGATCCCCAACAAGTAGTCCTTGTCCCTCAACAATTGTTGGTAGTCGGTCCTCATCACATACACTCTCTCCATGAGAGTGTGAAATTCATCCATGGAAAATCCCTCATCTACACTGACATGTGCCATTGATGCCCTCCAACAGTGATCGACCACCAATGCATGTGTGTCATCAAAACACCTAGTGGCTTCCATGATCATATCCTCATTGACTCTCAACTGTCCTGCTAAGTGGTGTGAATCCTGATGACAGTCATGTTGAGGTGCCACCCCATGTCTCTCACTGCTAATACTAGCACTGTAATCCCCAACAACACTCTCTGTAGAAGATAAAGTGTTACACTGCCCACTATCTACTATGCTACTGGGTCCTCCGATATGCGACTGTACATCATCATCAACTTCTAACTCCCTCTGAATCACACTGTAACTTATATGAGTAGTTGTATCCTCCTGTGCACTCACCCCACTACTATCATCTGTGCATGGATCCCATATAGATGTGTCCAGACATGTGCTATGGTCATCTTGACCAATAGGGAGTGCATCCTCATCACTGTAGGCCGGTCCTGGAAGTAAGTGTCCCCTCAATCTGTCAGTCTCCATAACCTGCTCTACTAATGGAGTCTCCCAAAGAGGTGACTCAATCTCCTCATGTTGATATGTGGGTGTAGGTTCAACTGTCTGCATGTCATGTAGTATATGTGGATCCACATGTCCATGGTGTGCATCCCTCACGTATGGCTCCTCTATCATATCTGACATGCTACTTCTATCCACATGTGACGTGGCTATCATGGGTGTCTGGCAAGATGACAGATGTGTCATGGTCATCATAGGGAGCTCATCATCTCTAGGTGCTAACACATGTGAGTCCTCACTAGTGTCACCACTCTGATGAGGTGTAAGGTCATCAATGGTATGTGATATGTCTGCTGAAACACCAGTGCTATCATCCTGTCCATCCCACTGTTCCTCCAATGCGCAAGAATCAATACCCTCCTCAAGCGTGCAAGAATCACTAGCCTCTGTGCAAGAGTCATTAGCATCATCAGACTGCTCCAAATAAGCATCTATCTCTGCATCCTCACATACCTCATCATCACTGTCATAGTGTACCTCAATAATATGTTTCTTACCTTTACCCCTACATCTATGATCTAGTTCCCAAGGTACTTTGCAACTGTAGCAAAGTTGTCTGCTCCTAATGGGTGTGGGGTTACTCTGTTCTTCCCTCCATCTAGTTGTTGCAGCTTTGTTTTCCTCTTTTATGTTGACCCAATATGTAACCTCATCTTGGCTCCACCAAGGATTGTTTATGGATACATACCATTGGAACGTTATATCAGCCTTAAGTCTCTCACTACGGGTGTAGTATTCCCGTTCACAACGTACAACCTCTTTAGTATTTCCAAACTCCATAAATTGCAAGGAACATTCCACAAGTTCATAGTATTCAAAGGAAATAAAGGAAAAGGATGCCCAAACGAGGAGCTATTGACAAAAACTAGGGAAAAAACAAGGCAAGGGATCCTTCAATACTATTGATACCTCATTCTCCATCCATTTTACAAAGTCGGTCCACTTTTTATTTTGTAACATTTCTTTTTCAAAATGAGTTTGATGCCGACCATATTTCTCCTCCTGTCAAAACATGACACATGGACTAGTTAAACTAATAAATATGTAAACATTTACTTCTTCTAGGAAATAATAAAAAAAAACATTTCACATAATAAATATACCTACAAAGGTGCAGATCAAGGCTTGTAAACCTTTTTGGCCACTATGATGTGTGGCTTGGAGTTTTGCAGGCCTAGCTTTGGAGGCTTTGTCCTGATTCCAATCAAACCCTAGGGGAAAACAACTCACTAAGGTGTAGAAACCCTAGGCCTTAGTGCATTTTCCTCCTTTTTTAGCTCAATGACAAGAATAAAAACGGCTAGGATTGAAGAGCATAGGTAGGGTGTTGCAAAGGCAAGGCCCTAGAAATGTCTTCAATAGGTAAAAATGGCTAATTGGCATAATCTAGTAGGGACATGAAATAAGGACACCAACATGTACTTATTCCCTAGGGTTTAATTCAGCAATTTCATTAACAAAATGCAAGTAAAAGATTATAACCATTCAAGTAAGGGAAGGATTGCAGAAATTCATTTACATTCACCAAGTATCATCAAGCCAAACCCTAGTTGTAAACCTTCCACCAAGAAAAATGCCAAAAATAGCTAAGATAAGCCTTCCTTCAACAAGTGTGCCACAATTTCAGCCACAAACCCTAGAAGGGCTGAAAATTTCAGACCTCACCAAGTGGTGAGGGAAAGATGATGAATAAAAGAGAGTTTAGCTCTCTTACTTATACAATAGCAATGACCTTAATTAAATTTTAGGTCACCAAAAGGCCGACAAGGCCAAAATACATAATAATATTGTTTTACATTAAATTTCATAATTTAAAACCCTAATCAAGCAAAAGTGAAGATGGCATGCCCCTTTAGGGTGACGCCAATCCTTTTTAGGGCAACGTGGGCTTCCTGGAGAAAAACGTTAGCCCTCCTTGGGCCTCTAGAAGCTGCCACACGTGTCAAACATGCCACAACTGCCTCCCAAAACTCCCATAACGTTGGATGACGCCATAAGATGTCCTAGGTGACGTCATGGGCCTTCCAAGGACAACGTCCCAGTGTAAAGGGAACAACCCCCCTGGGTAAGGCTCTGTCAGGCTGCCTCTGTGGAACGTCCTCCTCTTCTCCGGTGAAAACCCTCTGATCTGTCTCTGCCCCCTGTCGGGGTCTCAGCATCCATCTAATGGGCTTCCAGCCCCATGGAGGTCCGAACTAATCATCTCCTCATGTGTACCTGTCCATAATGATACCTGCCTGTCGGGTATGATCCTGCACATCAACAGATACGCCCTCCATGGGCTCATAAGTCACATGGATCATAGCAATGTCAATCACATCTAACCATCAATATTATTAAACATGTGCATAAAACCCCTTTTACCCAGTCAAGTGCTCAAAGACATTATACAAATCTGCAAGCCAAGTTTGGAGGAAGTGACAGGGCGTCCTATTGGGCAAACGCTCACTGGATGTGGGATGTTTCCGGGAGAAATCAAATCCAAGCCATGTGAGTGGGTGAGGTGGTAAGGGATGTTTGGACAAGGGGTGCAGTGATAGCAAGGAAATGCATGGCTTACCTGTGGGTGCCTCTATAGAGGGTGAGTTGCACCTGTCATGGATGCAAATGTTTCCAAGCCCATTCATGCCTTTTATCTTTATTCTTTTATTGTTTTTTTGTTTCAAGAAGCTAGTCAGGGGACACTGCCCTGGCATGGTGACCAGTGGTGACAATGTTACCCACAAGCACTTTCACAGAAATGAGAAGGTTGGCTCATGATGAGACCCCCTTTCTCTTGGCTATGCCACCAAGAGCCACTACCTTGGCATGGTAACCAGCTGCTAGTAATGTCATACCACTAGATGCCCATGGACCTTATAGGTTGTCTCGTGATGAGACCCCCTATCCTCTGACTAGGTCTTGTTTTATTATTTTTTATGGGTCCCTTTGTTTCTTGTTGAGAAACCTTTTATCGGGGATCCTTGGGAGAAGCATCTCGAGGTTTCTTTTTTAGGATTTTATCTTTTTCCAGCTTCTTTAACCCTCTGGGCCTTTAACCCCTTCTTCCCACAAGGTAAGGTGCAACCCTTAAATAATTGGCCAACCCAATGCCCGGACAAGTGTAATGGGATGGATGAGCGGGAGAAAGATGAAAAGTGGTAAGTATGGTGGGAGTGCACGATGGCTTCTCATGAATCCCCCCCAATGACAACTCAAAACCTATGGGCACAAGCTTACTAGGGCATCTTGTCATTCCCCCAGATATGGTCAAGTGGATAGGTATAAGATCCAAGCACCCGTTAGAAACAAAAATAATTGAATGAACATATTCAAAGGTTTTGAGGATCAGAATGGAACATACCATGATACCCAGACTCATTACCTCATGGAGAAAGATCCACTTATGCTATAGGACCAGGTTGAGGTGATGGATGTTGTTGCTGCTGACAAAGTGGAGGTGCTGAAGGAAGAAAAGATGGGCCCTCCAGGGCCATTCTCAAATCGATCTGGCTCTCGGTACTCCATGTCTAGGACCTGTGGGCCTCGAGACATAATCTCCTTAGTTATCCCTAAAATCGGGGATAACAGGTAGCCCTGTAATGAAATCCATAGATAAACTTTCCCACTTATGCTCTGAAATGGGAAGAGACTGCAATAGACTTGCTGGGTGAGTGTGCTCATACTTGTTCTGGTTGCAAGTGATACATTCCATGATGTGGCACATGACATCTCCTTTGAGACCTTTCCAAGCAAACCTCTCTCTTATCTGTCTATGTGCATTAAGGAATCCTTGATGCCCTGCTAGTGATGAGTCATGAAATGCCTGAACCACCCTTTTTTTTTAGCAGGGATTCAGGAACCAAAACGATCCTCCCCTTATAATATATGATGTCATCTATAATCCTGTACCTGTCATCATGTAACTGTCCATCCATCAACTCGCATGCAAATTTATTTTTGCAGTACTCTACCAATAAATGAGATTTCCAATCAACTGATATCTCTGACATGAATTAAACTGAGGGTCTTCTAGACAATGCATCCACTACAACATTGTTTTTTCCCTTGACATATTCTATGTCAAAGTTAGAAGCTTGAATCTTACTCACCCACTTTTGTTGTCTCTCATTAAGGTCATGTTATCCCTATTTTGTGGATAACTAAGGAGATTATGTCTCAAGGCCCTCAAGTTGCAGATATGGAGTGTCGAGAGACTACATGACCAGCAATACCGTTTTGCACAGTTAGAGATCATTCTCACCACCATAGAGGTCACAGATTTTCAGATGGCATCCACCACATCAACTAGCTTCCATAAGGGAGTGGGCCTTGCTCCATGAGGTACAAGTCAGTCTTATGGTGATAATCATTTCATTATTTAAGGCATTTAAGTATGTTGTATCTTAGATTGATCTAGATTTCATGATATGTGCTTGGACATTATGCCTTTTTCCCTGCTTCACCTTGGTGGTTGATATTGTGCCCTAGTAAGTGGTCTTCCTTGGGGATGGGTTTGTTGCTAGGAACCCCCTTGAAGAGACATCGTACCATTCCCGACCATGCTTACCACTTTCCATCACCATTTCCCCCCATTTACTTATCTCATGGGATTTTAGGGTGTATTGACCCAAAAAGGGGTTGTCCCACATTCTATGGGAAGAAGGGATTGAAGGCCCAGAGGGATTGATGTTGCGTAAAATATAAAATCCTATGTATGAACTTATCTTTGAGAAAAGGGGGACCCACAATAAAATATGATAAAGAATGCTTAAAAGGTTAGTTGGAGGATAGGAGGTCTCATCATGAGCCAACCTATCATGTCCATGAATATCTAGCGGTATGACATTACCATCATCTGGTCACCAAGCCAAGGTAATGGCTCTCAGTTGCATGGCTGACAGAAAGGGGGTCTCATCACGAGCCAACCTTCTCATTTCCACTAGGTGTTTGTGGGTGACACTGCCATTATCTGGACACCGCGCCAGGGCAATGGCCTTCAATCTTTCCTTAAAATTTATGAAAGAATGAAAGAATGGAAAAATAATGGGTTTGGAAAAAGTGCATTGCGGACGAAGGTACCACACACTCTCTACAAAGGCACCCATGAATGAGACATTATGACCTCTTGTATGGCATGAGCCTTATGCCCATTGAGTCTTGACCCCAACCACTTCACCCACTTTACATGGCTTAGAGAGGGATATTTTGGAAACTCTCATTGACCTAGGGAAAGATCTACCCAATAGGACACCTCGTCAACCCTCCCATATTCAAACTTGACAATTCGCATAATGTCTTTGAGAAATTAATTGTTTGATATAGTGATATTTGATATGCATGCTTAGGTGGCTCATTTAATGATTGGATTCACTTATTATGATGTTATGACTTGAGATCCTTCGAGGGCGTTCTTATTTGTTTTTGCAGGATCTAGCTGGTGGACAGTTTTGGAAGAACAAGCCTAGCTTGGGATTCCATGGGGCTTGAAGCCCACAGGTGGATGCCAAGGGCCCACATGTCGGATGAGAAAAATCAAACTTGGAAGGGCTAAAAGATGAATTGGATGACATAAACTATCCCCCCACATGCGAAATGTTTTTCCGAGGAGAGGCAAAAAGTCACTTCTAGAGGCATGACGTCACCTAGGGGGGTTAGAGTTTGGTGGTGTGGTTTATGCATTGGCACTTGGATGTTTTGAGGAGAATTGGGCTTTCACCGTGAAGGAAGTAACTTGGATACTTGACATGTGACTTTGGCAAGACTAGCCACCCTCCTCCTACACCAACGACTTGCTCCTAGTGCCAAAACGTCCCCTAAAGGGATGATGTCCTTCTAAAATTGAGGTTTTCTTATGTGCAAAAGTGAATTTTAAATGAATTGTTTAATATTACTTTGTTAAGGGGGAGATATTAGGGTTGTTGACCCCTAGTATTGTGGTTTACCCCTAATTATGTGGACAAGTTATCTTAGTGACATTTTGTATAAATAAGAGATCATAATATCTCATTTTATCACAACTCTCCCTCTTATGAGAAGTACTTGGTCTGAAATTTTTCCTCTTGTGCCATGGAATAATTCTTTTTGGTTATGGTTTGATGATGATGATTGTGCGCTATCTCTAGGAGGTCATTCTCTTGCTTTTGTGGAGGTTTACTTTACTTTGTTATGGTCATTACTTTGTGGAGGTTTACTTTACTTTGAATGGTATGGTCTCTTTACTTTGTTATTATCATTTGTAATTCAAGATAAGGTTGTTTTGGCCAAGGCTAGATAGGTAGTATAAGGATATACGCCCCTATCGTAGTTTCCACCATAATTGTTAAGCTTTTAAAGTTATTTTGCAAGGGTCTAATTGAGGAAGTAAGAGGATTTACACCCCTCATTTTCAAACCCTAGCTAGGCTACTTGCCTTGGTAAGTAAGAGGGTTTACACCCCCAAGGATTTAGTAACCCTATATTTTTCATTTTGACCCCATCAACCCATAACTAAAGGCCCTAGACTTGCATTGGAGAAACAAAATATTGCATCGGGAAAAATGATTTCTCCTCATTTTTACTTCTTGCTACTTTGATTATATTCTTTGTGCCTTGGGCACCTCACAACCACTAGGCCATCCCCATCAAAGGGATACTTATTGATATTGTTATAAAATTTTATCTTTAGCCATTAGGGCTGTAGAAACCCTAAATCATTTGCTTGAGTAACTCCCTAATCAACCATTAGAATTTGCCCAAAGTTTGCATACTTACTCTTCTTAGTCTAGCACATTTATTGGGAAAGTTTGGAGGGTTCTCAGCGGCTGATTTTTTTGCTGTAATACATTGAATGTTACATCCATAAGGCTGATATAATTTCCTACAGACAAGTGTTTACAACAGCCTTATCTTTTCATGCGAGAATATTGGTTTTTCATCTTGAGTTTAGCTAGTCATTAACTAGTCTTTCTCTTGTATCTTCTACTTGATATCTAGCATTTATTTTGCTACCTGTAATGCCATTTTATTTCTGATATACATTGTTACTAATAGCTTCTTTTAGGGACAACAAGCTTAATTTTCTTGTCCATGTGATTATTACTGCAATACATGCTCATTTTTCTTGTATCTCGGGCAGGTATTTCACCATTTGCAGGTTACTCAACACACTTTGCCACCCTTGGACCTTCCAAAGACTTTATTCCAATCCTTTTACATCATTTAGATTTTACCTCTAGGGACTTCATATCCATCTTCCTCCATCTTCATCTCATTCCCCCTAGGGTCACCAGGATTCTCCCCTTGAGGTAACTACCTCACCTCTAAAGTGGCGGGGATAGTGGGTAGGTGACCTCTTAGTTGTCACCATTTAGTGGTTGGGTCGGGATTTTCCCAACCTACAACTTGTGCGATAACATTTTGGCGTTGTTTCCGGGGAGGATTTTGAATCCTCTTCGGAATCCTAATGACACTTTGGCAAGCTATCCCAAAGCCTTTCCCTTAGCTTTCCTGGCGAATCCACCCAAGGGACGTTCCCTTTCCACCCTTGATGAGCTCTTCTTGAAGCTCATTTGGCGACTCCACCTTCCAAGAACCCACTTTTCCCTTATCCCTTTTCATCCTTTTATGAGCCTTGAGCTCAATTGGCGACTCCATTGAGGTATTACCCTAAGTAATGGAACCATGGCCTCACGGAACTTACCATGGGAATTCCATAAGATTTATCCCTCCTTTGATGTTCAAGATATTCCTAGATATCCAAATTATTCTCTCCAGAGTGGAGGGAAAGTTTCCTTAAATTTAATAGCGATCCAGCTCTAGTAGTCACCCATGTTGTAAATTATATGAAGTATGCTTCAAGCATAGATGTGTTACATGAGGATGTGCAAATGAAGATTTTTGTATCTTCACTGGAATCAAGTCAAAGGAATTTTCTTGCACACTCATGTAATCCTAAGAGAATCTCCTCTTCTACCAAGCTCATTGAAGAATTTCTCAAGCACTATCAACCAACTACCCATAATTTACAAGATACTTTCCAACAGATCAAACATGTTCTTTGCAGAGAGCGTTTTCCTATAGATGAGGATGAAGAAAATCTTGAAAAAGATCTGGATGAGACATATGATGAAGATGAAGTATCTGCCCTTCCACTTGATAAGGACATCCAAACCTCTTCTCCTCTTGCACATCAAGAAGAGAACGTGATGAGTTTTAATCCTTTTGAAAACTTTGATGATACTTTGTTCCATGGTTTTGCAAGAGAAGAAAGTTTCCATAAGGATATTGATGAAATTTCTCTTGCAGAAGGCCCGAGCGAGACATTTTTATCAACCATCCTTTTTGAAGAAGATGAAATTGTCCAGTCTTGTGAATAAGTAATCAACTCCTATGATATAGATGAAATCATGGAACAACCCTCGGATATAGTTGACGATCACATTGATGATTTCACACAGACTGGGAGATGCAGATGGGATTTGGGTTGTCTCATTTTTTACGGAGATCATATCTATGACATTGAAGGCACGTCTCAGATAAAGGATACATAAAGCATTCCTTCAGAGGATTTCTGTATAGAACCAGATGTTCCATATATGTTCCAACCTGATGATGATATGGTTATGGATTTCTTCCATCCATTCAAGGATGATCCTACACAGCATTTTCAGGATGATTTTCGGCCATCCCTTGATACATGCCCTTTTGAGGATGCAGATATGTTTTATGAGTACTTTCAACCGTTGTGCTCGGATTTTGAGGAATACCGGGACGTGGCCACCTCAGAGCAATTAGAGGTTCATCCTTCAAAGCAGAAGTATTTTCATCTTGGAGACTTTCATGAAGATTCCCAAGAGAAGAGGCGATGTTTCTCTACACCTGAGACTGTACCTTACCACTTTGTCATACCACAAGGTACATATCTTCATGATACATGACATTGAGACCTAGTTGAAATAGGTGGTCAACACCTGTATCCCAGAGCGTGCCCATGTCTGTCATATACTTGTCCACAAAATCCATGGATGCATATACTTCCTTGCGGGCTGGTGCACAAGGAATGTGCTCAACTATCTCCTCCGTAGTTGAGCCTTGAGCCTTTAACGGGCTCTCCAACAGAAGCGGCTCAGAATCCCCAAAATGAAAAACATGCACATGGTCAAAAACCTCTATGTCAAACCTCTCCTCAAGCACCTGCAACTCTGAATACTCCTCGTGCAGAATCATCACAAGAGGCTCCTCCCTCAAATCATAAGTCCCACTCACGCCCCCATGTGTCATGGCTACCAAAGATGATGGGGTTTTTGTTGTTGTCAAATATGTGGAGTGTGCCATACTCAGTTGGTAACAAAGCTCCTCAACCTCCCTTTCCTTGTCTTCAATGAACTTAAGAGCAAGGTCCCTATCCATGAACAACTGCAAGTAATCAGACTTCATCTGCTCTAGTGCTTCTTTGATGACGCATAATTGAGCACTAGTAATTCCACCTATAACTCCTTTTTGTCTCTCCTCCATCTAGGTTTTCCAAATAAGAGTTTCAATGAATCTATGAGCACCATCTACTCGTGTTAACACTTGTACAATTTGCTCCTTTGTGACCAATAATTGATCCTCCAACTAGCACAATGCTAAGGGACTTTGTTCAATTTCATCCAAGTGGTATGGGTTGTCACACAATAGATTCTCTGATTTGTTTTCATCTTTAAGAATACTATCCCCATCAACAACAACTGACTCACTAGATGATGCCATGCAATCTTTACTTATCATACATTGACCTATCAAATGATGGGATTCAAGTGCACCATCACCGCCAAAATAAGCCTCTCCTTTGTCATCCTTGATGCATGGCTCCTTAGAATATGTATCCATATTCCACGACAATTTTTCAAACACCCAATCTTCGTCATATTTAGGGACAACCATGACTGCATTGTCATAAGTATCATAGATAGAACGAGGTGTTGAATCCTCATCATACTTAGGTGCTAGCACAACCTCATCATCACAAGCATCACTACTAAGGTATGATGTGGAATCCTCAACATCGATTGATTGGGGCACTTCACCATATGCACCATCAACCTGTCCATCATGTGCGTTGGTGTTATGGGCTTCATAGCACAACGCTAAAGGTGTACTAGATGTTGTTGTGTTTTCATCCTCTATTTAGAAGCATCAAAATCTTCAGAAACTAGTACTTTTTTATTTGGCACCTTCACCTTCATGTCCATTGATACTTGGGGTTCATATGACTCAGGATGTTTGATAGTGCAAAAGCCCTTCAATGACATGGCTTCTTGAAATGCCTCACTAAGTGCCATGTATTCCCTCAAACAATTTGTAAACTCCTGATCCTGCCCTTTATGTCCTGTTTGTTGCCTAATGAAACCACAAACCCCCTCAGGCTGGCAGGATTGAGGCTCTGATACCATTGTAATATCATGTACAAATTCTTTTGAAATTTTTTTTAGTTTGTTGGTTGAGACACTTTCTCAAACAATTTGAGTGCATACAATTTAAACTAGCTTCCTGGTAATGCCAGATTGTTTTTCTAATAATGTAGAACCGTACACAACATATATACACCCCAAAACTTATTGCAATGGTACTATATGACAAGAATATATTTTTCTTCAATAACAAAAATATTAGAACAACAAACAGTGAGGTAAACTATGACATGTTAATTAATAAGGAGAGTTGCCTTTATATTATTCTGATGTACAACAGTCAAACAAAATGATACAGGCCTATAACTACAACCTCTATGCAACGAGAAATTGGATAATAAGACAACAATCCTTTGATAAAATACTTGTCCCAGCCTGCAGATGTTTATACCAACAGAAAGTGGTTCAACTTCTAACAATCGACTCAACCACACATAAAGATATGACCCAACAATTGTATATTTCACTCAACAAAAGGTAACTTGGTGAAACTACAATGTATATTAGTCCCAACACTATAAACTCGCTCTAGATGGTAAATAACATGACCTAGAACACACAAAATACTCAGCTCGACATAAAAACAACAGTGTTTCTCACTAGAAATATGCCCAGCATGTATACAAACTCAACCTCTAATCAAATACTTCACCCAGCACAAGGGATGTGACCCCTAGATGGGAAATATCGGTCATCGAACAAGGGAACATGCCCATATTTGAAGGGATCTACTAAAGCAATCTTAAATTAACCCCAACAAGCAATGGTTTTGGCCTCCAACAAGGTAAATCGACCCCTACAGTACTCAGCTCACCCAACAAAGGAAATGACTTGTCAATAATGGTAAAATCGCCTCTTTTAACAAAGAACTTTTCCAGGCCTGAGAAAACTCACGCAGTCGAGGAAAACACCATAAATAGAAAACGAACTAACCACAACAAGACAAGAATCGACCTCCAATACATAAAATCACCCTCAACAAGTAGACTCAATCTCCTCAAACAAAAATCGATCTCTACACATGAAAAACCAACTGTCAAATGACGAGATAATTAACCATACTAGAGCACAATGAAGAAATCTGGATGATTTCCTCCCTTCGACCAGCTAGGGTGGATGGTCTCACCACCTAAACCAATCTTGCAAACTCTCTAGGGTTTTCGTCCCAAGAGCCAAAGCCACAAGAGCTCTCTCAATCTCTCTTTAGAAAAATACAATATGCATAATGAGAGAAATGACACCCTCAATCTCCTTTTAACTCTTTGTTGACTCTTTCACCCTTTTAATAAAGTAAAGTGGCTTTATAAACTTAAAGTCACTTAAAACACCCTTTTTTATTAACCCCTTTTAATGCCGGAAAGTAATTAATTGGATTTTAAGACATTCCTGGACCCCAGAGTCCCTTTTTAATCATCCCAACCTCTAGATATTTTCGTCCTAGTTCCAACGATATATTACACGAAGGTATCCCCTTAGATAATATGATCCATATAATACCTTTAGTGTATTTAATTAAAGTATGGTCAATAACTCAAAATTACGAAAATTGTCGAAATGCCACGGAACCAAGAGCGAACTGTGCGGAAATGATCCTGATGATGAAAGATGGTTAATGGACTAGTGTGGGCCACATAAAAATCCTCCAAATTTCTCGAGCTCATTATTAACCTCATTTTACCCCTCTGGTCAGGCTGACATAAGCTCATAATGTCGCCTCTGACTGCAAAGCAGGGGAATCCAAAAATGGGGACATTGCAATCTTGTATGTGTCTACCATTAGTTTATTAACGACAAAGAACCTTTCAAGCCTCTTGGATATCCCATCTTCACCTAGAAAATTATTTATCCAAATATGTAGTGTCCCACCTACTTGAGGATACAATTTGTGTCTAGGGCTGTAATGTTTTTTATGGTTTCCTGGCCTTGGATTTTTGTCAAAAAGTTGGTGAATGTGTCCAATTTTCACTGTTAACCCTTTTCTTTGTTTGTTGTAACCTTTTCTATTGTAAGAGTTTTTTCAAACACTTTGTAGTCATACCCCAAATCCCCTTTAGCTTAATCTCTGTCACTGTTGTTATATATTTATTGTTGTTGTTTGGTTATATTTCATGTGTTTGTTGTATTGAAGGTTTTAACAAACAGTTTGCACTACTCCAATTGCACTTGGTACATGACATATGTAACGGTAGAAAAACTATGTTAAATATGATTTAATGAACAAAGATAGAGCCAACAATATACTATTTCATTATTCAAATGAGAGTGTTACAACAACAGTTTGCTCACAATTTTAACTTGGACACCTTGTTGAGGAATGGCACAGCTGATTAGAATAAGAAGACTTATGGATTGTAACAACAATTAAATGTCACAAACTTGCTGCCAAATGGGTTCCCAAATCCTCATTACTCTGCTGCTACAACAGACTCAAACTTCATGTGATGAAACTGTCTCTATACCCAGAAATTCAACCCAACTGTGGATAAAATCGACCTTGGCACTTGAAATCTATCTCCCCGGAAAGTAGCTTGGTCTCTTGGTAGAAAACTCAACCAGCAATGATATGCTATGCCCCACTGATATGCAGACCTTCCTTTTCACAACTGTAGCTTTTAGTGTGTATTTCTAAACTAGGTCTTTTGTCAAACACTTAACAGCCACACTCCTAAAACCAATATAAACACTCTGTTGTTGTTGTTATAAGCATAGGTTGTTGCTGGCTTTATTTCATGTGGTTTTCAAGAGTTGATTGAGGGTTTCATACCACATATCATTTCATTTTATATTCAAAATGTAACAACAAGGTACTAACAGAAACAATCAAGCAAAACCATTAAGACAACAAAGAAATGTTACAAGATTTGGCTCTATTTATTATTCTCTGACCTGTTTACAATGCCAGTTGATTTTAGAGGCCCATATCTTCTCCCCAAGAGAAATATATGCAACAGGAATCAACATACATATTCCATAAATTAAATATGGCTTTGTTGTAGATAAAGTCGGCCCATACAAACAGGAAACTCAGCCTCCTCTTTGAGATCGATCTGCCCACAAAATATTTGGCCCAGCTCCAAAGCTACGCCCTCCTCAAGAAGATGGCATCAATACACAACGAAATCGTCCCCAGGAAGAAGGGAACTCAGTCTGTATATATAAATCAGCCTCTAGAAGTATGGAACTCAATCTCCCTCTTCAGAAAACTCAATCCCTACACAAATAACTCAACCAAGCACTGCTGCAATGAAGAAAATTGGCTTCGTCAAGCCACCAAAACTCTGCAAAATAGATAGAATATCTCCAACAATGAAATCCAATGAAGAACCTGAGTGATTCTTCCTCTAACTTGGCTAGGGTGGAATCTCTCACCACCAAAACCAAGCTTGATCAGATAGGATGGTTTTCTCAACACCGAAACCAATCTAAACTAGGGTTTACACCAAACCCCCAAAAGGCTCCAAGAGCTCCAAACCAATAAGTAAAATGATCAATCAACATAATAAGAGAATAGAGGCCCCTATCTCTCCTTTATACCCCCCTTGTTCACCTTTTCTCTCCAGTGACTTTTTCTTTATTTTATTATTCCTTGATTAAATCACATAATTAATTAATTAACCATTTTAACTCTAAAAAGTGATTTATCCATCCTCATGGCTTCTATGGCCACTGAAAGTCACTTCTCATCATCTTATCATGTAGTTCTCTTCCTCCCGATTCCGATGAGTTATTACACTAAGAGGTTAAACCAAGTAATATACCCATTATGACCTTCTTAGTGAATTTAATTAAAATATGACCCATAATAACTCAAAATTACGGAAATCGTCGGAATGCAACGAAACCAAAGCCAAGCTGTGCGAAATGGATCCTGATGATGAAATATGATGAACGATGCAAGTCGGGCCCAATAAAACCCCTCCATATCTTCCAAACTCACTGTCACCCCTATTTGGCTACTCAGTTAGTCATAACACTCTATAATGTAATAGTGTCCCAAAATGGGGACATTATAGTCCTCCCTGCCGGAATATTGCTTGTCCTCAAGCAATAAATGAATCCAACTACATATGATACCGGGGTCCCATATCCACCTGTGTGACACAAGGTATACTCCCCTTAATATGTGGCCTCTCCAAGTGCTCACCACGCATGACACCCACATGCTCCTGATGAGTAGAATGATCAATGGACAAAGAATATCAGTCAACTCCCCGAGCAACCACTCTACTAGAAACTTAAATCCATGAAACGTTGAACTACCAAGCACTCCAATCCCTAGATCCCATGTCAAAATGTGAATTGCAATGCCTCAGGAAATATAGTCTTGTAACATATCAATACCATGAGTCTCCTGCAAATAACACACGGTCTCATTCCGAAATGAATCTGTCTTCCAAGACCCTACCAACTCCAACATGACCTCCACCGACTGAACAGGTTGTTGCCATAGTGAGGTGTTGCAAGACCTCAACGAATCACCAACAATTGACGTGCTCCCCACAATACTGAAGCTCACTGGAAAGTCAAAGTTACTTTCCCCTGCAAAGATACACTCATCTCTATCAGTCAATGAAATTCCCAACCCTGTAATCCCAGGGTCCCATGCTAGTCTTTGACAGGGACCATCATGTTGATAATGCATTACTCTGATCATGACTGCCTTCTCAAAGTGTACATAATGGATCCTCGTAAGATGAAGCAAACTACTGACCAAATGGATTCCCGAATCCCATGTCAAATTTGGAAGTCCATCACTTCCAATCCCCACTAATTGTTGATGTGCCCTACTGGTAACTATTGAAATCCCTCTATCCTCATCCCAATGAGAATCTGAATATGTATCAACCTATGAGATATCCTCTATCCCATGTCCTAAGATACTCTCCATCATGCCCAAGGTCTCAATTGTCTATCTCTAATGATCTTCCCCTATCTTGTTGTATGCAATAAAGACACTATTGTCAGGTGGTCTCAACCTACCAACTCTCCATGTCCCCTGCCACTGTCTATCTCCCCCTACGTTGTTGTCAATGATGAAGGTATCAAGAAAGGCTATCATAAATATCTGCAACCAACTTAGGACTGTAAAGTATCATATGATTTGGTCAATCCCAAGGATTTGACCAAACACTCGTCCACTGGCACCCATGGTAAATAATCGTCTGTACTCATCACTAAACACCAACCATCGAGCACAACAATAGGTAACTCCACAATATGCGGCTCAATCACTCTCCATCAATCATCACTATTGTTTCTACTGTGAAGGTGATCTCCCAGATCTGTATACTGTTGCAAGGGAGAGGAATCTCCATGCTCTACAAAGTACATCTCCTCCCTGCAATCTAGTGTGTCCTCCTAAATCCCACTGTACACCTCTATATGTCTCTGTGAACTACCACTCATCATTGTATGCCCCTGCATACTCATGTAATCTCCTGTATACTCCTGCAACCTCATGGCTCCTGGGTGTACTACTCGATCAACCTCTATATGAAGGTCATTCAATCCTAGAACACAAATGGAAGTGTCTTCATAACTACCCCTGGCTCTAGAATCCCCATGAGAATCTGTATGACCAGTTGTCTCAAAACCCCTCGTGAAGAGTGGTCCCTGTGATCCATGGACATCCTCCTGCATCTCCTGATCATATCTCTCCATACTCATCAGTGATCATGGGTACTCATCATGCTCCTCCATCAAATGGTGCTCTACTGCTAAACCACCAACATCCTCTAGCAATGTAGTTGAATGATATGGCAAACTCTCTGCTGTGATAGATGCAGTGGATCTCTGACTAGTCTCCTCAAGGAGCTCCTCTAATTTGGACCTTGTTTCTTGAAGGGCTATGTGTGTGCCTTCCAAGAATCTCCATGTGCTCACCAACTCATGAGTGAGTCGGTCCACCTCAACCTCTTGCTCCCTCAGTTCCCTGTGATACATCTCGCCAACCTCCAATAGGTAATCCCTATCCATCAACAATTGTTGGTAGTCGTCCCTCATCACAGTCACTCTCTCCCTGAGCGTATGGAAATCATCAATGACAAGTCCCCCATCTGAACTAACCTGTGCCATCGAGGCCCTCCAACAATAATCTACCACCAGTGCATGTGTAGCATCAAAGTGTCCCATAGCTACCGCAATCATATCCTCACTAACCTTTAGCTGCATTGTCAAATGGTGTGGCTCTCCATAAGAATTCTCTGATGTATCCGTTGTGCTACTCTGGTCCTCAGTCATGCACACCTCCTGTGAAATAACATCGATCTCCAAAGGTGACTCGTCTAGTGTCAATGACTCATCATACTTAGGTGTACTCACACCCAGATCATCACAAGCCTCTGTGCAGGATGAAGGTGTCAACTCCTCCTCATGCATTGTCCTGCTATCAGCCTATTCATCCCACATGCTAGTGTCACCGGATGATATAGTCAACACATATGGTTGAAACTTATTTGCACACTGCTCCACTACATTCATAGCAAGTCTACGTCTAGTCAAAGAAACCTCCTCCTTTTCTCTCCCCAAGGAAGCTAGTATAAGTGATACCAACTGCTCTGGAATATCATCACTCTCATCCACAATACAAGTCACAACGACTTGCATACATGTTAACAGATTTTTTGGATGAGCTCCACTGACAACAATGAGGAAAATGTGAAACATCTCAAGGATCAAGTCAGCACACCCAATTTCTAGCATCAAAACACATGACTCAATCTTGGCCATTGTTTCCAGATGGTAACCCTCTCTCCAAACAAGGGACTAGCTATATCATCCAACCCTCAGAAAGTAGTAACAATAAGTTGGAAGGTGTCTCTCAACACCTCATCTTTGTATGGAGCGTTTGGTGTTGTAATTCTGGTGATCTCACTTATACATATGGCCACCCTAAGTGACACCTCTCCATCCCGGTGTCTCAACAACTTTGGCATAACTAGAGCTTCCCTTAATGGGTGTATTGCATCCAACATAACCTGTGAAGGAGACTACCCCACCTTAGATAAAATTTATGTTGCTTGCTTGAGAATTTTAAGAAGAGTGTTTTTGAAGTGAGGGAGTCACTGTAGCCTCATTCCCACCTCAAACACCTACTGTTCCAACTGATTTGTCATATTTCTCATGTATCTACTGTCAATGTTTCCCTTCAAAACCTCACAGCTGTAGAGGACCATGCTCTGATACCACTGTAGTGTCCCACCTACTTGAGGATACAATTTGTGTCTAGGGCTGTAATGTTTTTTATGGTTTCCTGGCCTTAGATTTTTTTCAAAAAGTTGGTGAATGTGTCCAATTTTCACTGCTAACCCTTTTATTTGTTTGTTGTAACCTTTTCTGTTGTAAGTGTTTTTTCAAACACTTTGTAGTCATACCCCAAATCCCCTTTAGCTTAATCTCTGTCACTGCTGTTATATATTTATTGTTGTTGTTTGGTTATATTTCATGTGTTTGTTGTATTGAAGGTTTTAACAAACAGTTTGCACTACTCCAATTGCACTTGGTACATGACATATGTAACAGTAGAACAACTATGCTAAAGATGATTTAATGAACAACAAAGATAGAGCCAACAAGATAGTATTTCATTATTCAAATGAGAGTGTTACAACAACAGTTTGCTCACAATTTTAACTTGGACACCTTGTTGAGGAATGGCACAGCTGATTAGAATAAGAAGACTTATGGACTGTAACAACAATTAAATTTCACAAACTTGCTGCCAAATCGATTCCCAAATCCTCATTACTCTGCTGCTACAGCAGACTCAAATTTCATATGATGAAACTGTCTCTATACCCAGAAATTCGGCCCATCTGTGGATAAAATCGACCTTGGCACTTGAAATCTATCTCCCCGGCAAGTAGCTTGGTCTCTTGGTAGAAAACTCGGCCAGCAATGATATGATACGCCCCACTGATATGCAGACCTTCCTTTTCACAACTGTAGCTTTTAGAGTGTATTTCTAAACTAGGTCTTTTGTCAAACACTTAACGACCACACTCCTAAAACCAATATAAAAATTGTGTTGTTGTTGTTATAAGCATAGGTTGTTGTTATAAGCATAGGTTGTTGTTGGCTTTATTTCATGTGGTTTTTAAGAGTTGATTGAGGGTTTGATGCCACATATCATTTCCTTTTATATTCAAAATGTAACAACAAGGTACTAACAGAAATAATCAAGCAAAACCATTAAGACAACAAAGAAATGTCACAAGATTTAGCTCTATTTATTATTCTCTGACCTGTATACAATGCCAGTTGATTTTAGAGGCATATATCGTCTCCCCAAGATAAATATATGCAACAGGAATCAGAATACATATTCCATAGATTAAATATGGCTCTGCTGTAGATAAAGTCGGCCCATACAAACATGAAACTCAACCTCCTCTTTGAGATCGATCTGCCCACAAAAGATTTGGCCCAGCTCCAAAGCTACGCCCTCCTCAAGAAGATGGCTTCAATACACAACGAAATCGTCCCCAGGAATAAGAGAACTCAGTCTGTATATATAAATCAGTCTCTAGAAGTATGGAACTCGATCTCCCTCTTCAGAAAACTCAATCCCTACATAAATAACTCAACCAAGCACTGCTGCAATGAAGAAAATTGGCTTCCTCAAGCCACCAAAACTCTGCAAAATAGATAGAATGTCTCCAACAATCAAACCCAATGAAGAACCTGAGTGATTCTTCCTCTAACTTGGCTAGGGTGGAATCTTTCACCACCGAAACCAAGCTTGATCAGCTAGGGTGGTTTTCTCACCACTGAAACCAATCTAAACTAGGGTTTACACCAAACCCCCAAAAGGCTCCAAGAGCTCCAAACCAATATGTAAAATGATCAATCTGCATAATAAGATAATAGAGGCCCCTATCTCTCCTTTATACCCCCCTTGTTCACCTTTTCTCTCCAGTGACTTTTTCTTTATTTTATTTTTCCTTGATTAAATCACTTAATTAATTAATTAACCATTTTAACTCTAAAAAATGATTTATCCATCCTCATGGATTCTCAAAGTCACTTCTCATCATCTTATCCTATAGTGCTCTTCCTTCCAATTCCGATGAGATATTACACTAAGAGGTTTCTCCAAGTAATATGCCCATTATGACCTTCTTAGTGAATTTAATTAAAATATGACCCATATTAACTCAAAATTACGGAAATCATCAAAATGCAATGGAACCAAAGCCAAGTTGTGTGGAATGGATCATGATGATGAAATCTGATGAATGATGCAAGTCGGGCCTAATAAATCCCCTCCATATCTCCCAAACTCTCTGTCACCCCTATCTGGCTACTCAGTTAGTCATAACACTCTATAATGTAATAGTGTCCCAAAATGGGGACATTACAGTCCTCCCTGCCGGAATATTGCTTGTTCTCAAGCAATAATTGAATTCAACTACATATGATACCGGGGTCCCATATCCACCTATGTGACACAAGGTAGACTCCCCTCAAGATGTGGCCTCTCCAAGTGCTCACCATGCATGACACCCACATGCTCCTGATGAGTAGAATGATCAATGGCCAAAGAATCTCAGTCAACTCCCCAAGAAACCACTCTACTCTAAACTTAACTCCATCAAACGTTGAACTACCAAGCACTCCAATCCGTGGATCCCATATCAAAATGTGAACTGCAATGCTTCATGAAATATAGTCTTGTAACATATCAATACCATGAGTCTCCTGCAAATAACACATGGTCTCAATCCGAAATGAGTCTGTCTTCCAAGACCCTACCAACTCCAACATGACCTCCATCGACTGAACAGGTTGTTGCCATAGTGAGGTACTGCAAGACCTCAACGAATCACCAACAATTGACGTGCTCCCCCCAATACTGAAGCTCACTGGAAAGTCAAAGTGACTTCCCCTTGCAAAGATACACGTGTCTCCATCATCCAATGAAATTCCCAGCCCTATAATCCCAGGGTCCCATGCTAGTCTCTGACAGGGACCATCATGTTGACACTGCACTACTCTGATCATGATTGTTTGCTCAAAGTGTAAATAATGGATCCTCATAAGATGAAGCAAACCACTGACCAAATGGACTCCCGAATCCCATGTCAAATTTGGAAGTCCATCACTTCCAATCCCCACTAACTGTTGATGTGCCCTACTGGTAACTGTTGAAATCCCTCTATCCTCATCCCAATGAGAATCTAAATATGTATCAACCTCTGAGATATCCTCTATCCCATGGCCTAATATACTCTCCATCACGCCCAAGGCCTCAACTGTTCCTCTGATGATTCACCCCTATCATGCTGTATGCAATAAAGACACTCCTGTTAGGTGGTCTCAGCCTACCAACTCTCCATGTCCCCTGCCATTGTCTATCTCCCCCTGTGTTGCTTTCAATGATGAAGGTATCACGAAAGGCTATCATAAATATCTGCAACCAACTGTAGGACTGGAAAGTATCATATGCTTTGGTCAATCCCAATTATTTGACCAAACACTCATCCACTGGCACTCATGGTAAATAATCGTCTGTACTTATCATTGAACACCAACCATCGGGTACAACAGTAGGTAACTCCACAATCTGTGGCTCAATCACTCTCCATCCACGATCACTATTGTTGCTACTGTGAAGGTCATCTCCCAGATCTGTATACTGTTGCAAAGGAGAGGAATATCCATGCTCTACAAAGTACATCTCCTCCCTGTAATCTAGTGTGTCCTCCTAGATCCCATTGTACACCTCTATATGTCTCTGTGAACTACCACTCATCACTGTATGCCCCTACATACTCATGTAATCTCATGTATACTCTTGCAAGCTCATGGCTCCTGGGTGTACTATTGGGTCAACCTCTATATGAAGGTCAGTCAATCCTAGAACACAAATAGAAGTGTCTTCATACTGCCCCTGGTTCTAGAATCCCCATGAGAATATGTATGACCAACTGTCTCAAAACCCCTCGTGAAGAGTGGTCCCTGTGACCCATGGACATCCTCCTGTGTCTCCTGATCATATCTCTCCATACTCATCAGTGATCATGGGTACTCATCATGCTCCTCCATCAACTGGTGCTCTACTGTTAAACGACCAACATCCTCTAGCAATGTGGTTGAATGATATGTCATAATCTCTGCTGAGATAGATGTAGTGGATCTCTGACTAGTCTCCTCAAGGAGCTCCTCTAATTTGGACCTTGTTTCTTGAAGGGATATCTGTGTGCCTTCCAAGAATATCCATGTGCTCACCAACTCATGAGTGAGTTGGTCCAACTCAACCTCCTGCTCCCTTAGTGCCCTGTGATACATCTCGCCAGCCTCCAATAGGTAATCCCTATCCATAGACAACTGTTGGTAGTCGTCCCCCATCAAAGTCACTCTCTCCCTGAGCGTATGGAATTCATCAATGTCAAGTCCCCCATCTGAACTAACCTGTGTCATCAAGGCCCTCCAACAATAATCTGCCACCAGCGCATGTGTAGCATCAAAGTGTCCCATAGCTACCATGTTCATATCCTCACTAACCTTCAGTTGCATTGCCAAATGGTGTGGCTTTCCATAAGAATGCTCCTCTGTATCCGTTGTGCTACTCTTGTCCTCAGTCATGCGCACCTCCTGTGAAATAATATCGGTCTCCAAAGGTGACTCGTCTAGTGTCAATGCCTCATCATACTTAGGTGTACTCACACCCAGATCATCACAAGCCTTTGTGCAGAATGAAGGTGTCAACTCCTCCTCATGCATTGTCCTGCTATCAGTCTGTTCATCCCACGTGCCAGTGTCACAGGATGATATAGTCACAACGTATGGCTGAAGCTTATTTGCACACTGCTCCGCTACATTCATAGCAAGTCTACGTCTAGCCGAAGAAACCTCCTTTTCTCTCCCCAAGGAAGCTAGTATAAGTGATACCAACTGCTCTGGAATATCATCTCTCGTCCACAATGCAAGTCACAATGGCTTGCATAGATGTTAACCATTTTCTGGATGAGCTCCATTAACAACAAAGAGGAAAATGTGAAACATCTCAAGGATCAAGTCAACACACCCAATTTCTATCATCAAAACAAGACTCAATATTGGCTATTGTTTCCATATGGTAACCCTCTCTCCAAACAAGGGACTAGCTATATCATCCAACCCTCGGAGAGTAGTAACAATAAGTTCGAAGGTATCTCTCAACACCTCATCTTTGTATGGAGTGTTTGGTGTTGTAATTCTGGTGATCTCACTTATACATATGGCCACCCTAAGTGACACCTCTCCATCCTGGTGTATCAACAACTTTGGCATGACTAGAGCTTCCCTTAATGGGTGTATTGCATCCAACATAACCTGTGAAGTAGACTGCCCCACCTTAGATAAAAAATTTGTTGCTTGCTTGAGAATTTTAAGAAGAGTGTTTTTGAAGTGAGGGAGTGACTGTAGCCTCATTCGCACCTCAAACACCTGTTTTTCCAACTGATTTGTCATCTTTCTCATGTATATGTTGTCAATGTTTACCTTCAAAACCTCACAACTGTAGAGGACCATGCTCCGATACCACTGTAGTGTCCCACCTACTTGAGGATACAATTTGTCTCTAGGGCTGTAATGTTTTTTATGGTTTCCTGGCCTTGGATTTTGGTCAAAAAGTCGGTGAATGTGTCCAATTTTCACTGTTAACCCTTTTCTTTGTTTGTTGTAAGTGTTTTGTCAAACACTTTGTAGTCATACCCCAAATCCCCTTTAGCTTAATCTCTGTCACTGCTATTATATATTTATTGTTGTTGTTTGGTTATATTTCATGTGTTTGCTCTCTTGAAGGTTTTAACAAACAATTTGCATTACTCCAATTGCACCTGGTACATGACATATGTAACGGTAGAACAACTATGCTAAAGTAGATTTAATGAACAACAAAGATAGAGCCAACAAGATAATATTTCATTATTCAAATGAGAGTGTTACAACAGCAGTTTGCTCACAATTTTAACTTGGACACCTTGTTGAGGAATGGCACATCTGATTAGAATACGAAGACTTCTGGACTGTAACAACAATTAAATGTCACAAACTTTCTGCCAAATGGGTTCCCAAATCCTCATTACTCTTCTACTACAACAGACTCAAACTTCATGTGATGAAACTGTCTCTATACCCAGAAATTCGGCCTAGTTGTGGATAAAATCGACCTTGGCACTTGAAATCTATCTCCCCGACCAGTAGCTTGGTCTCTTGGTAGAAAACTCGGCCAGCAATGATATGCTACGCCCCACTGATATGCAGACCTTCCTTTTCACAACTGTAGCTTTTAGAGTCTATTTCTAAACTAGGTCTTTTGTCAAACACTTAACAGCCACACTCCTAAAACCAATATAAAAACTTTGTTGCTGTTGTTATAAGCATAGGTTGTTGTTGTCTTTATTTCATGTGGTTTTCAAGATTTGATTGAGGGTTTTATGCCACATATCATTTCCTTTTATATTAAAAATGTAACAGCAAGGTACTAACAAACATAATCAAGCAAAACCATTAAGACAACAAAGAAATGTCACAAGATTTAGCTCTTTTTATGATTCTCTGACCTGTTTACAATACCAGTTGATTTTAGAGGCCCATATCTTCTTCCCAAGATAAAATATATGCAATAGGAATCAACATACATATTCCATAGATTAAAGATGGCTCTGTTGTAGTTCCTTTTATATTAAAAATGTAACAGCAAGGTACTAACAAAAATAATCAAGCAAAACCATTAAGACAACAAAGAAATGTCACAAGATTTAGCTCTTTTTATTATTCTCTGACCTATTTACAATACCAGTTGATTTTAGAGGCCCATATCTTCTTCCCAAGATAAAATATATGCAATAGGAATCAGCATACATATTCCATAGATTAAATATGGCTCTGTTGTAGATAAATTCAGCCCTTACATACAGGAAATTCAGCCTCCTCTTTGATATCGATCTACCCACAAAAGATTTGGCCCAGCTCCAAAGCTACACCCTCCTCAAGAAGATGGCATCAATACACAACGAAATCATCCCCAGGAAGAAGGGAACTCAGTTTGTATATATAAATCAGCCTCTAGAAGTATGGAACTCAATCTCCTTCTTTAGAAAACTCAATCCCTACACAAATAACTCAACCAAGCACTATTACAATGAAGAAAATTGGCTTCCTCAAGCCACCAAAACTCTGCAAAATAGTTAGAATGTCTCCAGCAATGAAATCCAATGAAGAACCTGAGTGATTATTCCTCTAACTTGGCTAGGGTGGAATCTTTCACCACCGAAACCAAGCTTGATCAACTAGGGTGGTTTTCTTACCACCAAAATCAATCTAAACTAGGGTTTACACCAAACCCTCAAAAGGCTCCAAGAGCTCCAAACCAATAGGTAAAATGATCAATCAACATAAGAAGAGAATAGAGGTCCCTATCTCTCCTTTATACCACGTTCACCTTTTCTCTCCATTGACTTTTTCTTTATTTTATTATTCCTTGATTAAATCACTTAATTAATTAATTAACCATTTTAACTCTAAAAAGTGATTTATCCATCCTCATGGCTTATCTGGCCACTTAAAGTCACTTCTCATCATCTTATCCTGTAGTTCTCTTCCTCCCAATTCTGATAAGCTATTACACTAAGAGGTCTTTATGACCTTCTTAGTGAATTTAATTAAAATATGACAAATAATAACTCAAAATTATGGAAATCGTCGGAATGCAACGAAACCAAAGCCAAGCTGTGCAGAATGGATCCTGATTATGAAATATGATGAATGATGCAAGTCGGGCCCAATAAAACAACTCCATATCTCCCGAACTCGTTGTCACCCCTATCTGGCTACTATGTTAGTCATAACACTCTGTAATGTAATAATGTCCTTGTTATCACATAATTTGTACTTTGATAGAAGGAAAGGTAAAAGGAAAGAAAATTGGTGTAATTGGAGACTATCCTATCACTGTCACCTCAATAGTATGTCTCTTTCTATTTAGGGTGGTATGCCCAGGGGAGACGTCCCCGGTGACCTGGGGGTTTGAGAAGGCAAGGTCAAAATGGCTAGATAAAGATCCCCTCTCACAAATCACCACTGATCTGAAAGTCTCGGTTTTATAACCAATGAAATAATAATATGTCAAGGTGTACCTGCTCGGAACAAAGCAACAAGAAACTATATATATTTGCAAGTACACTTGTTGGTTAGCACTTCATAAAACCATAGACTTTCTCGATAAAAGTAATTTGTTGATGATGAAGTAAACAAAAAATTATAACAACAATATTTATAAGGCAATACTTCACATAAAATGCCTTGAAAAAATCTTCAAGATGACTAAGAATCATCAACCATTGAAATCATAATACTAACATTGGTTAGAAGCAAACAAGACAATGTATAAATCATCCTTCTCAATTTCTTTTGGAAGATTTTAATGCTGCAATTAATGGTTGTAGCTTACTTTAGTAACAACAACAATATTGTTAGTAGGTTAGGCTATTCTAGGGTTAGAAAAGGTTAGTATAAAGCTCAAAGAATAGGTTTTGATAGTTGTTTTGATCAATTACTCAAAAGAGTTCTTAGACTAGTGCTTTTAGGGAAAATGGAGTCAATGATGTGGCAGAAAATGTTGAAGAAAAATGATAGAAGGAGAGTCAAAGACAAGAGAGATTGATAGATTGGAGTGTTGGTAACCCAAGACTCCAATTATCAAACCCTAAGGGGAAACTAGCTACTAAGGTGTAGGTAACCCTAGGCCTTAGTAGATTTCCTCCCTCTTTAAATCAATGATGAAGAAAAAATCGACTAAGATGAAGCAATGGATACTAAGGTGTTGCAATGGCAAGGCCTTAGCACATGCTTCAAGAAAAATGGTCTTTTGATGAGATCTAGTAGGTGGAGGCTTTTAAAGATAGGACAATAACATGTGCTAGTCTTCCTAGGGTTTAATCAAGCAATTTCATAATATTTAATGTAAATGCAAAATAAATAAAACTATAACCATTCAATTAAGAAGAATTGCAGAAATATCACTTACATTCATCAAGAATAATCAAGAACATCCCTAGTTGAACACATCCACCAAGAAACTTGCCAAAATACTCCAAATTTAGCCTTCCTCAACAAGTGCGCCTAAAATTTCAGCCAAGAAACCCTAAGGAGGGCACAAATTTCAGTACTCACAAGTGTGAGTGAAAGATGATGAAAAATAAGAGTGATTTTCCCCTTATTTATACAGTTACAATGACCAGAATTAGGTCAAGAAAGGCAGACATGGCCTGTTACACATAATATCCAGTTTTTACATTAAATGTCATAATTAAACCCCAAAACAAGTTGTAAAGGTGACGTTGTGCCCTTTTAGGGTGATGTTAGGCCCTTTTTGGGCAAAGTTGGCCTCCTGGAGAAAAACGTTGCCCAAAAAGTTTTCCAAGCGAAGTTTTCCAAACTTCGATCTATGTTAGGAGTTCAGGAAGTTATCATTAAGGGGGGATAGGCTCTAATGCCTCCTTCCTTCTCCTATTCTGTCACTATTGTAAATCCTTCAATCCTATCCCAATTTTCTCTTAAGGGGGGATGTTGGGATATTTAGACACTTAGGAGTTAGTTAAGATCTACTTGGTCTAATGTGTCGTTAGGTAAAAGTGTGTTTTTTAGTGTGTTTCTTTAGTATGCATTTGTAGTTAGGAAATCTAACGGTCACAATATGTTCCCGACATAGAATGATCTGACAGCTCATATTATTCTCGATCTTAACGACCATTGATATGTGGCTTAACACCCAATTGGTCCATGATCTCTATTTAAAGAGCATGGAGGGTCATTTGTCGATGATCGATTCTGAGAAAATCTCTTGTAAAATCTCTTTGTAATCTTTTTATTTTGCATTAATAAACTGCTCCAAGTGGTCGTGTTGGTTGGGGTCGTGGATGTTTCCTCGTAGGGGTTTTACTATGTCAAAACATCAGTGTGTTGATCTTTTATATGGTTGTGTGAGCGATTATGAAGGTGTTCGTCCTCTATTGGAATACATGTGTTGTCGAACACTTGTCCACTTGATTATATTGCAACATATGCTTGTTTTTATTGTGTCTCAGGCAAGTATTTAACACTTGGAGGGTCACTCAACCTACTTGGAAACCCTTGAACCTTCTCAAGACCTCATTCCAAGACCTTCATACCATTTAGACTTGACTTCTAGGAACTTCATCTCCATCTTCATCCGCCTTCATCCCTTTCCCTCTAGGGTCACCGGGATTTCCCCCTTGAGGTGATTACCTCACCTCTAAAGTGACAAGGACACCTTCCTAAGGTGACAGTGGGTAGGTGACCTCTTATTTGTCGCCATTTAGTGGTTGGGTCGGGCTTTTCCCAACCTACAACTTGTGTGATAACAAGGAGTATGCTAGGATTCTTAGATTTGACCAGATCTTTGACAGTTAAGGTCTTTGGGTTGCTGCCTAAATCCCTACAATTCCAGGAGACCAAGATCATTATTTCAAAGGGTTGGAATGGGTACCCACTTTCTTAGCTATGTTTCCACTATGTTTTTTAATTTGTTTTGAGATTTCTCCAACCATACTTGGCAGTGTTTGTTTTGATCCCAAGAGAATATCTTTATTTGATTTCTCTTCCCTAACCGCTTGGGATGTCCTCCTGTCAAATTTACAAGATTGGATTTCTTTTGAGGCTAAGTCATCCTACCCTTCCTTTCCTAGACTTTCCATTTTTGAATAATGTCTTGCCTCTGAGAAGGATATTTCATCATCTTTGAAAGCTTCTGATTCTTCTACTCGAGGGTCTTGTGAGTCGATCCCCTCCAACACTGGGGTTTCAAAGGAAACCCATTTGTCCTCTCTATGCATCTAACTTACTGGATTCTTCGTATGTGACTTGTTATCCCCATTTTGTGGATAACTAAGGAGATTATGTCTCGAGGCCCTCAGGTTGCAGATATGGAGTGTCAAGAGACTACATGACCAATAGTGCCCTTTTGCATAGATGGAAAACCCACTCACCACCATAGATGGTCACAGGTTTGCAGATGGCATCCACCACACCAGCTGACTTCCGAAAGGTAGTGGGCCTTGCTCTATGAGGTACAAGTCAGTATTATGGTGAGCATCATTTCAATATTTAAACCATTTGAGTATGTTGTATCTTAGATTGTTCTAGATTTCATGCTATATGCTTGGACATTATGCCTTTTTCCCTGCTTCACCTTGGTGGTTGAAATTGTGCCCCAGTAAATGGTTTTCGTTGGGAATGGGTTTGCTACTAGGAACTCCCTTAATGAGCCATTGTACCATTCCTGACCATACTTACCACTTTCCATCATTATTCCCCTCCATTTACTTATCTCCTAGGATTTTAGGTTGTATTGACCCAAGAAGGGGTTGTCCCTCATTCTATGGGAACAAGGGGCTGAAGGCCCAAAGGGATTGATGTTGGATAAAAGATAAAAGCCTTATAATAAACCTTCTAGATGCTTTGCCCAAGGATCACCCAAGAAAGAAATAAAACGTTTATCTTTGAGTAAAGGGGAACCACAATATGATAAAGAATTCTTAAATGGTTAGTTGAAGGATATGAGTGTTGATATTATGGTATATGCGGGAGGTATTAACCTCCATGTATAACCTATGACAAGACTAGAATATTTCAGGAAGCAAGAGAAACCCTAAAATGTTGGATAATAACCCTAGAAGACAAGTCGACTCAAGAGAATATTTAATATTGAGTTATTAGCCTCCAGAAATAGAAGTCGGCCCAGTTAAGTGAGATAAACTAGTATAAATAGAGGGCGTTAGAGCTCATTTGTTATACACACTCTTACAACTGCATAAGACTAGTGGTGCGCAAGTTTGGAGAGGAACTGCAGCTGCTGCAACTGGCATTTCGGTTTTGGCTTGGACTTTCTCTTGGTTATGGTTTGGACTTTCTGCTTGGTCTTTATTTATTCTTTCTTGGTGCGCTAGCCTTGGAAAAAGGTGCGCTACCTTGGTTGGCTATTGGATTGCTTCCGAAATTATTCTATCTGTCAAGGTTAAGGTGCTTGGGGGTGGCCTTTGTGCCTATGGTTGGGTGACAATATTGTTATATTGTCTATGGTGAAACAAGCACACCTATTTTTCTAATAGGTTATGGGACCACACTATCTTCAGATAGTCTAACCGTTGGAAGATAGATTGGGAGGATTTGCTCAGTTACAATTGCAGTTGCAGTCAAATTTTTTGTTACAGTATTGGAACCCTAACCCTCTTGTTAAGGCACCTTAAGTGAATATCTTGACCTATTTCCTGGATATCCTAGTGCGCCCTAGCCTAGCGCACCTCCTGGTACTATCAACAAGCCAAGGCGTCAATTTTGAGTTTTTTGGTCAAATTCAAAGGTTGACCAAGTCAAATCAGTCATGACTTACTCTATGAAGTCAGAAAACAATTTAGAAGGGGATTCTAACTTAAAATCATGGAAGACAAGGATTGACGTCATCCTTGCCAAGAATACAGTGTTGGATATTGTAAAAGGCAAGATCATGGAACCACAATTTGAAGCAAGGAAAGAGAAGGAACCTCAAAACGTTGCAGTTATGGAGAAGTTCAAGGACAATGACATCAATGCTATGAATGTCATAGTGGACTCTGTAAAAGACCACTTGATACCCTACATCTCTCATCTTGACTCATCTAAGAAGATGTACAATGCCCTAACTAACCTCTTTTCAATCAGAAACATTGGACAAGTAATGAGTCTGAAGAATGAGCTTCGTGACATGAAAATGAATGATGATGACAACATAACATCATACTTTGTAAGAATCTCTCAGTTAAGAGATCAACTACAAGATATTGAAGAAATCATTTTAAAAAAAGGAACTAGTAATATAGTACACAATGGTCTTCCCAAGACATGGGATGCATTTTCCACAAGCATGAACACAAGAAAGGAGTATCTCACATTTGAATAACTTTGGACTTTCTTTGCACAAGAAGAATCAAGGATTAATGCAAAAGAGAAATCCCAAAATAAATATGATGATCAAGCCTTCACAGAAAAATTCAAGAATTTCAGGAATAAGAGGAAGTTTGGCTTAAGGAAGAAACCAAATCAAGAAAATGATATGTCAAAAATACAGTGTTTCAACTGTCAAAAATATGGTCACTACAGGAACCACTATCCCGAGTTAAAGAAAAGCAAAGAAACGGATGAAGCAATAGTTGTTGAAGAAAGGGAACCCTTAAAGAAAGCCAAGCAGGATAAAATAGACTTCTTCTTCTAGTCAAGGTAACAATATTCTTCTATAATATAGTTCATGTACATATCATGCATATCTATCTCTTAGAAGATAAGATGGTCAGTGAAACAATACCTATGGAAGAATAACAAGATAAGGATTTCTATTACAACAACTACAATGCACATGAAAAGGATGAAGTATGTTGACAATCTTTAGTGACAATTCTTGTGGAAACTATTATATAAGTAATAACTGCCAGATGGGCCACAATTAGAATCAAACTTGAAGAGACCTAGAAAGAGTTAGACTAGAAATAAGTCAGTAACCAAGAGGAAACTAGAATACAACTTGTGACACTTTGCAGAAAGCAATAAGGATGCAGACAGAAGCATGGACTCTCTTAGATGGAGGGAGTTGATTGCAGAATTACAAAAGAAGAGCATGCATTCAAGCATGAAGATGGGATTAAGAGGGAGCTAATCCTAAATGATATGATCCATTGAAGAATACATGAATATTATAAAGTATTTTTCCATGTTCCCCATTGGAAGTAGCAACCATGATAAGTAGCACGTGTTCAATTTGGCTCTAGAAGAAGTTTTCTTCAAAAAGAAGCCTTAAGAATCCTTGGTTTTCCATCTACATCCATATTCCTATGATGAAAAGAAGAAGTTGGAATCTTCAGGAAGGAAGGGCATGGAATCTATAGAAGACTCCATGGACGCAAAAGCTAAAGAGGAACATCTGGAAGAACATGAAGATTCCAAGAAAGAAATAAAATCCATAACAACCAGTTATTTTACCGGGAATCATAAGACTACCAGCATGGTTTGAACCCACTATAAGAAATCAAGCAAAAGAAATGGAAGTTGTGATTAATAAAAGTGTATGTAAGAAATTGTGAAAAATAATTATGAATGGAAGCATTGCGAGATTCATAACTAGAGGTTCTTCCAGAAGGAGGGAGAAGACTATGACGACAACTTGTTCCAGTAAACCAGATATACCTCTTGCAATATCCATGGATTGAAATTTACATGTAAAATATTGTTCTTCCCAATAAAGAAAACATATCCAAGTAACACTTCTTTTGTCATTTGTGCTCCCTGCCCAATCTGAATCAATGAATTCATGCAACTGTATGTCATAATTTAAACGTCCCACGAAACAAATATCTGGATGAGTATTCTCTAAATACATTAACGAGCCAATCGATACAGAGATGGGTCTACTGGATTAGAGTCTCTTCAACTTATTCAGATATGTTATAATGGGAGTTTAGCCATGGATTTGCAATCCATCATCCCGGACTTCTGAGTAACCATTCTGATACACTTTCTCTGTCATAGGAAGTTTTCACCACGCTTCTGCTGTATATGAGATACTCTGCATCAAGTTGCTTGAATCCATAAAAGGTCTTCTTCCATTTGCATACATGGGTCTCTTTCTGTTATAAGATTCTTTCTCAATTTTCTTTATTTGGAAGAACAGTCTTTTACATGTAAATTTCAATCCATGGATACTGCAAGAGGTATATCTGGTTTACTGGAACAAGTTGTTGTCATAGTCTTCTCCTTTCTTATGGAAGAACCTCTAGTTTTGAATCTCGCAATGCTTCCATTCATAAGTATTTTTCACATTTTCTTACATGCATTGTTCTTCATCACAACTTCCATTTCTTCTGCTTGATTGCTTCTAGTGGGTTCTAACCAAGCTGATAGTCTTATGATTCTCGGTATAATAACTGGTTGTTATGGATTTTCTTTCTTTCTTGGAATCTTCATGTTCTTCCTCATGTTCCTCTTTAACTTTGGGGTCCATGGAGTCTTCTATAGATTCCATGCCCTTCCTTCCTGAAGATTTCAACTTCTTCCTTTCATCATAGGAACATATATGTAGATGGACAACCAAGGATACTTAAGACTTATTTTCGAAGAAGACTTCTTCTAGAGTCAAACTGAACACGTGTTGCTTATTGTGGTTGCTACTTACAATGGGGAAAATGGACAGATACTTCATAATATTCACGGATTCTTCAATGGATCATATCATTTAGGATTAGCTCCCTCCTAATATTGGCTTCATGCATGAATGCATGCTCTTCTTTTGGAATTTTTCAATCAGATCCCTCCATCTAAGAAAGTCCACGCTTTCGTCTACATCCTTATTTATTTCTACAAAGTGTCACAAGTCTTATTCTAGTTTCCTCTTGATTATTGACTTCTTTCTAGGTCTCTTCAAGTTTGGTTTTGATTTCAGCCTATCTGGAAGTTGTTACTTATATTATAGATTCCTCAGGAATTTTTCACCAAAGATTGTCAACATACTTCATCCTTTTCATGTGCATTATTTGATTTGTAGTCATTGTAATAACAATCCTTATCTTGTTATTCGTCCATAGGTATTGTTTCACTGACCATCTTATATTCTAAGAAATAGATATGCATGATATGTACATGAACTATGTAAACATTGTATGTACAAGAACTATGTTATAGAAGAATATTGTTACCTTGACTAGAAGAAGAAGTCTGCTTCATCCTGCTTAACTTTCTTTGAGGGTTCCTTTTCTTTGGAAACTGTTGCTTCATGTGTTTTCTTCGTTTTCTTTAACTCAGGACAACGATTCCTATAGTGACCATATTTTAGACAATTGAAGCATTGTATTCTTGACATATCCTTTTATTGATTTGGTTTCTTCCTTAAGCCAAACTTCCTCTTATTCCTGAAATTCTTGAATTTTGTTGTGAAGGATTTATCATCATATTTCTTTTGGGATTTCTCTTTTGCACTAATCCTTGATTCTTCTTGTGCACAACAAGTCCAAAGTTCTTCAAATGTGGGATACTCCTTTCTTGTGTTCATGCTTGCGGCAAATGCATCCCATGTCTTGGGGAGGCCATTGAGTACTATATTTACTAGTTCATTTTCTGAAATGATTTCTTCAATGGCTTGTAGTTGATCTCTTAACTGAGAGATTCTTACAAAGTATGATGTTAAGTTTTCATCATCATTCATTTTCATGTCACGAAGCTCATTCTTCAGACTCGTTACTTGTCCAATGTTTTTTACTGAGAAGAGATTAGTTAGGGCATCGTACATATTCTTAGATGAATCAATATGAGAGATGTAGGGTACAAGGATGATTTTAGGGGCTAAATTTCGCTCATGGGATAATTTTCCATGGTTTTTCAAAAATTGAGATTCGCTATTTTAAAAATGATTCGCCCAAATTCTATAGGATAAAATTATTTCACCTTAAAAATAGCCAAAATTTTATAAAAACTATACAAAATGCTTAGAAATTTGAATATTTTTACAAAAATATCGCCAAACATTTATAGTTGACATATGAAGGATTAGTAAGAATCGCCAAAGTTTCTACATTTTAAAATAAATTTCCATCCTTAAAATCATCCCTGGTAGGGTATCAAGTGGTCTTTTACAGAGTCCACTATGATACTCATAGCGTTGATGCAATTGTCCTTGAAATTCTCCATTATTGCAACATTCTAAGGTTCCTTCTCTTTTCCTGCTTCAAATTGTGGTTCCATGATCTTTCCTTTCATGATATCCAACACTTTATTCTTTGAAAGGATAAGGTTAATCATTGTCTTCCATGCTTTGAAGTCAGAATCCCCTTCTAACTTGTTTTCTGACTTCATAAAGTAAGTCATGACTGCTTTGACTTGGTCAACCTTTGACTTTGACTTGGTCAACCTTTTAATTTGACCAAAAACTCAAACTTGACGCCTCAGCTTGTTGAGAGTACCAGGAGGTGCGTTAGGCTATCCAGGAATTAGGTCAAGATCTCCACTTAAGGTGTCTTAACAATAGGTTTAGGGTTTCGTTGTTGCAACAAAAACTTTTACTGCAATTGTAACTGAGAAAATCCTCCCAATCTATCTTCCAACGGTTAGACTGTCCAAAGATAGTGTGGGCCCATAACCTGTTAGAAAAATAGGTTTGATCGTTTCACCATAGACAATATCTCGATATTGTCACCCAACCATAGGCACAAATGCCACCCCCGAGCACCTTAACCTTGACAGAGAGAATAATTTCGGAAGAAAAACCTAGAACCAATAGCCAACCAAGGTTGTGTACCTCTCCAAAGCTAGCGTACCAAGCAGAAAGTCCAAACCATAACCAAGAGAAAACTCCAAGCCAAAACTGAAAATGCTAGTTGCAGTAGCTGCAACTGCAGCCCCTCTCCAAACTTGCGCACCACTAGTCTTCTATAGTTGTGAGAGTGAGAGTGACAAATGAGTTGTAGCACCCTCTTATTTATAGTGCTCCAACTCACCTGATTGTGTCGACTTGTCTTCCTAGAGACTAATAACTCAATATTAATTAATCTCTTGAGTTGACTTGTCTTCTAGGGTTATTATCCAAGGTTTTAGGGTTTCTCTTGCTTCCCGGAATATTCTAGTCATGTCAAGGTTACATGTAGAGGTTAATACCTCCCACAACTACCATAATATCAACAAGTTGGACAAGCAAGTTAAGCTTGTTGTCCCTAATTGCAACAAAGATAAATGATATATATCAGCTTAATAAATATAGTAAATGTTGCAATATAAAGTAATAAGCATATGATAAAATAGACGAGAGACAAGCTAGTGAAAGCTAGATCAACTCACCGATGATTAAGAAATAACTTTAGCACTAAAAGTAAGGATGAAACAAAAGGTTGTTGCAGTGAATTATCAGCCTTATGGCTGTAGCAAACCAAACATAAAAACAACAAAAATCAGCCACAAGAAACCACCTCTAACTATCCCAATAGGTGTGTTAGGCCTAGTACAAGGTTAGGGTAAAGTTAGGGCTAAATCCTAGGGTTAGTTTAGGAGTTATTAAGCATTAGAAGATTATTTTTCTGCAGCCCTAATGGTTTTAGGTTAGTTTTGTAACAACAAAAAGAAGTTTTGGTTGAAAGAGACAACTTTTAATCTTGAAGGCAAGGGAGCCAAAGGCTCAAGGAACACTTTTCCAAAGAGACAACTTTAAATCTTGAAATTTGTACGTTTACCAAAGCAACAATTTATTTCTCCAATGCAACAAGTAAATGACTAGTGCCTATAATAATTGGGTTAATAGATTCAAACAAAGAAAGATCTAGAGGTACTACCTCCTTCGGGGTGTAAATCCTCGTACTCCCCAAGGAAAGTATCTCTAGCTAGGGTTTAGGCTAAGAGGGCGTATTCCCTTATACTTCTCTTAGAAAACCCTTGTTAAACCAATAACATGTAAGAATCAAGTGATGGAGACTAAGGTGGGGGTGTATTCCCTTATTCTTCCCACCTAGCTCTATCAAATAACCTTGACTTTAACAATAAACGATAGCAACAATGTAAAAACCTTACCAATTCAAGGAAAAAGCTAAGACAAACCACCACAATAGCAAGAGAATAGCCTTCCAAGGCTAGCTCATCACTTACATCAACCAATAATCCAAGATATAGCCATAAACAAGAGCATAAGAGAGAGAAATAGCCAAAGATAGTAAAAATTTCAGTCCAATACTTCTCCAAAAATGGGAGAGTTATGTTTTTGAAACGAGATCTTATGATCTCTATTTATACAAAATGTCGCAAAAATAGTTTTTCCACATAATTTTAGGGTAAAACACAAGACTAGGGGTCAAAACCCTAATCTTTACCCTTTTACAAAACAATATTAAACAATTCACTTAAAATTTACTTTTACACAAAAAGAAACCCTAATTTAAGGTGATGTCACCCCTTTAGGGGACGTTTTGACACTAGGAGCAAGTCGTTGGTGTTGGAGGAGTGTAGTTAGGCTTCCCAAAGCCACATGTCAATCATCCAAGTCATTTTTCCATGGTCAAAGCCTCATCTTCCTCAAAACGGCCTTGTGTCAATAAATAACAAACTCACCACCAAACCCTAGCCCTCTTAAATGACGTCATGCCTCCAAAGGTGACGTTTTTCCTCTCCTAGGAAAATTTTTTGGCACGTGAGGGCTAGGTTATGTCGTCCACAATGTATTCTAGGCCTCCAAAGGTATGTCTCTCTCATCCAGCATATGGGCCCTTGGCATCCACCTATGGGCTTCAAGCCCCATGGAATCCCAAGCTAGGCTTGTTCCTCCAAATTTGTCCACCAACTAGGTCCTGCAAAGACAAATAAGAACACCCTCCAAGGATCTCAAGTCAAAATATCTTGATAAGTAAATCAAGTCAATAAATGATCCATTTCTAAGCATGTACATCAAAGATTACCATGTCAAACAATTAAGTGCTCAAATATATTATGTGACTTGCCAAGCTTGGATATGGGAGGGTTGACGAGGTGTCCTATTTGGTAGATCTTTCCCTAGATCAAGGAGTATTTCCAAGAGATCCATCTCTAAGACATGTAAAGTGGATGAAGTGGTTAAGGATCAAGAGTCATTGGGCATGGGGTTCATGACATACAAGGGGTTTTAGTGTCTCATTCATGGGTGCCTTTGTAGAGGGCGTGTGGCACCTTTGTTTGCAATGCAATTTTTCCAAGCACGTCGTTTTTCCATTCTTTGTTTCTTTCATAATTTAAGGACAAGTTTAAGGCCATATCGGTGTGGTGTCCAGATAATGACAGTGTCACTCATAAATACCTAGTGAAAATGAGAAGGTTGGCTCGTGATGAGACCCCCTTTCTCTCACCCATGCAACTGAGAGACATTACCCTGGCTTGGTGAGTAGATGATGGTAATGTCATACCACTAGATATACATGATCATGATAGGTTGGCTCATGGTGAGACCTCCTATCCTCCAACTAACCCTTTAATAATTAATAATCATTATTCTTGTGGGTCCCCCTTTTCTTATAGATAAGTGTTTGTGAAGCATCTGGAAGGTTTGTATATAGGCTTTTATCTTTTACCCAACAAAAATCCCTCTTTGCCTTCAGCCCCCTCTTCCCATAGAATGAGGGACAACCCCTTCTTGATTCAATACACCCTAAAATACCAGGAGATAAGGAAATGGGGGGTTTAAATGATGAAAAGTGGTGAGTATGATCGAGAATAGTATGATGGCTCTTCAAGGGAATTCCTAGAAACAAACCCATCCTGAGGAAAGACCACTTTCTAGGACACAATGTCAACCAGCAAGGTGAAGGAGAGAAAAAGGCATAATGTCCAATTATATGTCATGAAATCTAAAGCAGTCTAAGATATAACATACTCAAATGCCTCAAATATTGAAATGACACTCACCATAATACCTGACTTGTACCTCATGGAGCAAGGCCCATTTCCTTCCGGAAGCCAACGGGTGTGGTGGCTGCCATCTGAAAATCTAGACCTGTGTGGTAGTGAGAAGGGTCTCCATTTGTGCAAGTGGACATCATTGGTCATGTAGTCTCTCGACACTTCATATCTACAACTTGAGGGCCTCGAGACATAATCTCCTTAGTTATCCCACAAAATGGGGATAACATTTGGCTCCTACTTGGGGACATGTGCTCATCATAGAGTGCATGAGAACCACAACAAATCCTGGTAAAGTCGTGCATGCCAAAACTCAGACAAAGACATTAGAGCATCTAGGGTGGTGTTATCACCCTTTATCCATATATATAAAATCTAAAATGAAAGATAATGTAGAAAAGAAGAATTTTGACATTTTTTCAAAAATATCTAAACTAAGCATGAAGTCACCATGCAAGTAGAGAAACATGAAATATGAGATGCATCTAAAATAATATGATCAATAAAGATGAAAAATGCAAGGAAAGAAAGATGACCTACCTACTTACCTGGGGCATGGGCCTTGAAGAAGTCATGTGACCTGAACATAAGGTTGGAGAAGAGATCCATCCACTAGTAATGGCATCTTTCTCCCATCTAAGGTTGTCATATAGTGTTGACCACCTCTCCAACACAGGTGGTCAACTCATGTGCCATGAAGAGATGCATCATCAGATTCCATGTTGTCGAAGACTTTTGGTCGTACAGGGCAGTGTTTGGCCCCAACACTTTATTTCGTAATTGGAATTTCTGCACCCCTGCATGAGTTAATAATGTAATAGGTCTGCATGAGTCATGTCTAGGTTAGTTACCTTGGGATAGGTTCACTGGGAGAGTTCCTTTCACCGAGGGTTTTTTATCCCGAGGTTATCAATTGGGCTTTTCAGCCCTCTTGATTTCCCTTGAGTTTTTCCCTCACACTTGCAATAATTCCTCCAAAGTGGTGAACGACGTTCTAGTGGGCTTATGTTTTGGTAACTATTATAGGGAATCATTGTAAATGACCATGCAAGACATCTTAGAAAGTTTCATGGAATTCTGTCGAGTCTAAGTCAGTTTTTTTTTTTTAATTAATTAATTTTTAATTAAATTTCCCTAAGTTTGCAGGTTTAATTATTTAATTAATTAATTATTTTTGAGCAATAATTATAAAAACTAGGTCTTTGGAATTTTGATAGGGGTATTTGTGCTCAAAATAAATGGAATAGCACCCCCTACATCCATGGACCAAGTTTCAACTCAGTCGGACAACTTTAGCCATGGCTTTGTCCACCTGAAGTGTTAGTCACTGTAAAACACCAATTTTAATTGCTAAAGTCCAAACATGGCAAAATGTAAAAGTTGTAATAATGAGTTAGAGGATGTGAAAAGGTAAAAATATGGTTAGAGAGAGACCCCCTAAGCATAACATGACCCTCCCAACCTTTTTCAACCTCTTCCTAACCCTTACCCCTTCTCCTCATCAAAAAGTTACGCCCCCCTGGGGGGATTGACATTTTTCCTTGGTGGAAGACTTTGTGACTTGGATGGGGCCCCCTCTCTTGTGATTTACCTCAATTTAACATCCAAATCACCCCTTGAGGTGACCCCACTCCCTCCACCTCACTAATTCATTTCATTTTCTTGTTTTCCCCCTTGTGGAGCGCCTTCCAAGGAAGATACGCCCCTCCTTTGTAGATCTCCAATGAAAAATCATTTTTATTTGTTCGAGACTCTTCCCCTTACCTAGCACGGATCCCACAACCTCCCTCATGTGCTTTGTGTGATCGCAACCTCACTACACTCATATTTCATCCTCTATTCCTTTACCTCATCCCAAGAGGTGCACCCTCCAAGAGGAGTTGCGCCCTCCCTCTTCTAGAAACTCCACAAAATAATTTTTAAAAAATTATTTGTGAATCCTCACCTACCTTGGCATGGATCCCATGCCTCATACACACCCTTGTATTAATCCCAACCGTTTTTCCTCTTTTCTACACCCTAGATCTATTTTGCAAACCCTAGATGGTGCACCCTAGCCTTGAGATCTACTCATTTGCTTGGTGGTGGACACTTGGCTTAGATCCAAGAGAGGTAGGTTTTCCTCTCCAAGTATAAATAGATCTCATTTCTCACTCCCAACTCACAATATCTTGAGTTATTGTTATGCTACTTGATTTTCCATTATATCTCTCTCTCTCCATTATTCCATTTTTTCCATTCTATGCTCTTAGGGTTTTGGAGTATTCTCTCTCCAAGATTTATTTTCTTGAGTAATAATAAAGGAGAAGCTTTGGAGGATAACTAGAGGAGCAATGCATGTTCTTGATCTTCTTATGCTTGTGAGGTAATCTTGTATCGATTTCTTTGGGTGAATGCAACATTTGATCTTAGGTAAAGTGTTATCTAAGTAGATCTATCAATGCATGTTCTTGTGAAATTATATATCTTGATGTGTTCGATAGGATTGAAGTGTCATCTTATTTACATGTTCAACATATTATCTCTTGTATGCACATCACCTTTTGAGTCTTGCAGGTTTGTACTTCAAGGGTTTCATTGGGAACTCCTTCAAGGAGAAGGGTCTCTTGAGGCACTCATACACTCCACTTCTCTAACCCTTTATTGTTCATCTATATTGTTGTTCATCCACATTCATTTTCAGATAGAATAACATACTTAGATAGGTCGTTTCTACACATATATACTCTCTTTTTCTTGCGGAAAGTTCTTGCCCTAAAAAGCAAGGGTTTTCTTTCATTTTTCTTGGTTGTGTGTATCTCTTCTAGCAAGCATAGCTTGCTGGTTTTGCAGGTTTCAGATCTGGTTGAGAGGACTCTTGGCTGCCCAAAAGACATCTACACAACACTAAAAGGCCCTCCAAGGGGTTTGGTAACTATCTCTCAACCCATATTGTAAATTTTTAGGGTTTTCTTGCACTTTTTCTTCCTTTTTTTTGATTGCTTGTTGGCCCATAGCTGTGGGAGGGAAAGTGGTACGGCCCCCTCCCACGTGTGAGCCATTGGGTAGTTAGATATAGCTTAGGGCTTTCATTTTCTAGTCTTTCTTGCTTCCTTTTAGGCTAGGACGTGAGGTTTAGAAGGCGATGGGCACCTTCTCAACCTAGGATGTGGGGTAGAGTTTGTCTCTTGGTTGCTTGCTTGGTTTGTTAGTTTACTTCTTAGTCTCTCTCTCTATCTTTACTTGTTTGCCTTAATTTCTAAATCCTAAAAGAACTTAACCTAACTAAGAAAACTAATTAGTTGCCTACCTAGTTGGGAGAGGAATACCCCAATAGGTAAGGTTAAGTGGTTGATGTTGTGATTAATGATCTATGGGCTAATGATATAATTTCTTTTTGTTTTAGATCAAACACATAATCATTGTTTTAAGCCTATTGGGCAACATAATAAGTAGCCTAACTAGATACTTTACTTGCTTAGTTATCTTCAAGTCTTTTCTTCATGCACATGCTTAGATCTTAAATGCTTAAATCTCTAAGTGCTTAAATAAGTGAATGGTGTATTTCTCTATTGCATATATCTATTGGAAGCCACTTGCTTAGGCTTGAATGTTGTTTAATGGTTAAGTAGGCAAACACACATTAAATCTTCTTTCTATATCTTGACGACAAGTTGTCCTTGCCATTGTGGTTTTTCTTCATAGCAAGCTTATAAGTGCATGTGATAACCTAAATCTTTTTCAGCCATCTTTTGCATAAACTTGAAGCAACACATTTTTAAGCTCATATAAGTTTCGTCCATATCACTCAATCACACTTTAAAAGTGTCTTAAAATTTTCTAAACACTCTAAAAATCACCTAAAAGTCCACCTAATCCATATATATACTTAATAGACTATTTAGGGTACCTTATACCACCATCTTCAACATCTAAAACGGGGCTTGAGGAAAACGACGGAGGGTGTAGGCAGGGGACTGTCTCACGACGCACAGGATGTGTCCTCTCCGAGAAGTACTCTTGTTTTGGGCTGGCCTGTGAAGCTAGGGTGGAAACACTTATTGAGCATCCAACAATTATTTGGAAATAAGAGGAGGAGGCTTTGGTGAAAGCTTAATAAAATTTGATAACTCTTAAGAAAGCTTAATAACTTAACCTTCGTCCTAAACTAATAAATACATTGTGGGTTAAGTAATCAAGGGTGTGGTTAATCTTCATCAATCTTAATAACATTTGTTCTTAAATCTTCTAAATCTTCTTGAATGTATTGATGATATTGATATATTGATGATGATCTCATAATTGTGATGAATTGTTGATGTTGATGCTTTAATCTTTGGTATCCTGCACACATAAATAAAGACGTGGTTCTCTTGCTCTTGTATGATTTGTATCTTAGCAATTTTTGTGAATACGTGTATCTAATATTCATTGGTTTAATTCATTCATTTGTAATCTTGTAAACATCTTGTAATCTACTTGTAACGAAGCACCCCTTAACATAGTTGACCCCTTGCCCAACATTTAGGCACTAGTCTTAGTTGACCTAGGGAAAAGGCTTGACTTACATACTAACCCTTGCCTCTTGCATTGCTTCTTGTGCATATTAGGATTAGAATCCCCCCAAACCTTGTAAATAATTAAAACTAACTCCTATAACTTAACTTTAACACATCTAGTAACTAAGGTCTACCTCCTTTGGCTTCCCTAGGAGTAAGCCTAGATGGAAGAGGTTCCGATCAAAGTGACAGTGTGGGCTGTGAACCTAGGCATTGTGCCTCCAAGGACACACTAAGTGAGCAGGACTTAGCTCACGTTTGCAAGTGTGTATAAGGATGACAACATCTTTGGCGCTGTTTCCAGGGATAAGTCATTTATCCTTGGTCCTAACGACTTAACTTATTTCTTTAAGAACTAAATAATAAAATCTTTTAGGCCTTAAAATTATTTGAACCTGAGATTGGTTAGCTTTGTGTGATTCCTATCTAAGTGGCGACTCCATTGAAAAAATCTAGTAGGTATACTACTAGGAGCAATTCTCAAGGAGTGATTTACTCTTTTCCTGAGCCTGAACAGATTTATAGGAGAAGATTAAACTGCTTAGCTCCTAGGAGCCTACTTGAAAGTCTTAGGGAGGAAGCACTCAACGATATCCAATTCTTGTTCCAAACTAATAATCAACCAACAGTTAATAATCCCATTAATAACACTAACGTTCTAATGGCCACCTTTTTGAGTCCTTTGAACTTTGCAGCCATCCAGGGTTCCCCTCATGATGTTCCTGAGAAAGCCATTCATAAATTTCCAATCTTCCATGGGAACAATTCTATAAGTTCCAGCGCTCACATCTCAAATTTTCATAGGTGTGTTGGGAAGTATTGTAGAGGTCATGATGAAGAGGATGTAAAGATGACCATGTTTGTGTATTCATTGGAAGGGAGCGCCACTGACTGGTTTGAATATTTTCCTGCCAATAAGTTTAGCACCCTTAATGCAATATTGGATGAGTTTAGAAAAAGATGAGGTGATCAGAAAGAACATAGGTTTCAGTTGGGTTCACTTACCACCAATCATAAAATAGAAAATGAAACAGTGGTAGAGTTCAACGATAAATTTAAAAACTTGGTGAAGAGCCTTCATCAAGATGTCAAGCCCCCCACTGCTGCAATTTTGATTTATTATATAGAATCTTTTGAGGGAGAAATGAGATATGCCTTACGGGATAAGGATCCTCAAAATTTGTCGGCAGCACAAGAAACAACTTTAAGGATTGAACAAAATATGCTTGAGGCCAGGAAGTCAAATATTCCTGGTTTTACTAGAGAGTCTTCTTCTCAACCTTACGAGGAGAAGAAGAAAAATGTTGAAAATCAGAAATCCTCTAGTGATGGCATGAAAGAACTTACTCAGTTGGTTAAACATATGGAAATCAATCATGCCAATCAAGTCAAACAGATGGAAGCCAACCATGTCAATCAGATCAATTCTTTGCAAAATAGATTGATCACAATAGAGAGGTCTCAAATTAATAGACAACAACATAAGCCAAATGATAAGTGGCCAAGGAGACCTCCTCAAAATGATCAAAGGCCACCAAATACTTTTGAAACCACCAACCTAGTGGATCATCACCCTATGCCTTATTGTATAACTTGTGGTGAGTTTCATGAGGAATCAACCTGTCTAGTCTTCCTTGAAGAATGCAATAATGAATATGAAGACCAAGGAAATGAATAAGTAAACATGTGTGATGATAGGTACTATGGTGACCATTATGATTGGACGGATGTAAATGATTTGGGAAGTCATGGAAACTTTATGAGTGGAACTGTTAATAAATCTACAGAAAAGTATGGGCCCAAGCCCACACCCCAACAAGTTGCAAAAATGGCTAAGTTTAGAGGCATTACATACCAAAGGAATGGAAACAAAAGTCAGGATAAAGGTCAAACCAATGTTCCCAAGGTATCACCTCCTAAGTCTAAAGTGCCAACTAATACAGATTTAAATATAGACTTAGGTGGATGGTTGAGTAATGTAAATATGTTAGTGCCAGTGTCATAACTCATGAAGATTCCTTCACAAAAGGAAAAGCTACTTAAAGCCATAGATGAACCACCCAAGATTCTTGTTGAGAAACAACCAGCCACGAATTACCAGGATGCACCAGTGATTTTATAGAATTGGGATAGGAAGAATGAAAAGAATTTACCTTTCTACCTTTCCTTACTTGTGAACAACAAAGTGTTACACAATTGCATGCTAGATTCAGGAGCAACCTCAAATGTTATTACTAAGAAGGTGATGGAACAATTGAACTTAAGAATATCAAGACCTTATCATAACATCTGTGCATTGGATAATCAAACAATATAAGTGCATGGATTGATTAAAGGTTTACAAGTATATTTAGCAGCATTTCCGGACATCATGTTTGAGATGGATATTGTGGTAATTGATGTGCCGGATGTTTGGGGAATGTTATTAAATAGAAAAGCAACTGCAGACTTGGGTGGTAGTTTACAAATGGATCTATCTTATGCTACTCTCCCTACCCCAGATGGAAGTACTTTTAAGTTGAATAGGGAAGTGTATAGGAAGTATCATGTTGAAGATCCCAAGAAGCCCAAAAATGAATTAAACTGGACTGATGAAGGTCTTGGTAACTATGCCATCTTGTATAATTCTATTGTGCCTTTGCAAGAAACAGTTAAAGATAATGAATTGGACAAGGTGCGGTACATGAAATTTGATGGTGCATTTTCTAGAGCAGTAAAGGGTGCCAGAATTGTGCTTCAGTCTCCAAATGGTGAAGTGTTGAAATTTTCTAATAGATTGGACTTTGATGCAACTAATAATGTGGTTGAGTATGAAGTTTTACTCCTTGGTTTAGAACTTTGCAGAGATAAGGGAATAAAATTTCTAAATGTCAAAGGTGATTCAGACTTGGTTATACAACAATTAAAGAATAAGTTTGCTTGCAAGTCTGAAAGATTAAAGGGATACAGGAGTGCAATTTGGAACTTAATAGATGAATTTGATGCCATAGATTTGATTGCAATTCCTAGAGAACAGAATTTGAAAGCCGATGAACTTGTAGTAGCAGCTTCCACACTACAACTTCCAGACAATTTGATAGATGAGAACATTTCAGTTGAGGTAATTTTTAGACCCTCGGTCCCAAATAATATGGATCATTGGTAGGTTTTTTATTATGACAAACAAATGGTCAAGTTTTTGCTTCACATACATGAATTTTCAGACTTAAATATAAGTATGAAAGAGGAAGGTTGTAACTACACAGAAAATGATGATGAGGTAAAGGCCCCACCTAAATGAGTGGTCTCTTCAGAAAGGGATTTTGATAGACAGGACAGTCATAAGAAAAAGGATGAATCAAAGAAAAAACTATGTGATTACTTGGAAGTCAATATTGGAACTAACGAAGAGCCTCGGTTGATAAAAGTAGGCAAGACTACCCCTATAGAAGAAAGGAATGAAATTGTTAAGTTATAAAAGGAATATAGGGATGTCTTGGCCTTTAGCTATGATGAAATCAAAGTCTATAGGGAGGATGTGATTCAGCATGTGATTCCTCTTAAGGAAGGTACTAAGCCCTTTAGACAAAAGTTGAGGCAGTTGAACCCCAAGTTAGCTCCTTTGTTCCAAAAGGAGTTACAGAAAATGTTAGAAGCACGCATTATTGCACAGACTAGACATTCTTCTTGGTGCTCAAAATTGGTTGTTGCTAGGAAGAAGACTAGACAGATTCAAATATGCATTGACTTCGGGAACTTAAACATTGCTTGCACAAAAGACAACTATCCCCTTCCCAAGATAGAAACTCTACTTCAAAGGGTTACAGGATCAGGAATGATTTCCATGCTTGATGGATTCTCAGGTTATAACCAGATTGGACTTAAAGCATAAGATAGGCATAAGACAACTTTTACTACTCCATGGGGAACTTTTGAATATCTTAGAATGCCATTTGGTTTATCAAATGTTGGAGCTACTTTTCAAAGGGCTATGGATTATGCTTTCAGGGGGTTGATTGGTAAGTTGATTGAAATATATCAAGATGATTTAACAGCTTTTTCTAAGGATGGTAAAACTCACATTGGCCACCTTAGGCAAGTTTTGGACAGATGTAGAGAGTTTGGAATTTCTCTAAATCCTGCTAAGTCAGTCTTCGGGGTGACTGAAGGTAAGTTATTGGGCCACATCATAACTAAAGATGGAGTTAAATTAGACCCAGAAAGGGTGGAAGCCATTGGTAAAGTGCCTTTACCCACATCAAAGAAACTTCTTCAATCCTTCTTAGGACAAACTAATTTTGTCCATAGGTTCATCCCCAACTATGCTGAAATCATGAAACCTATATATAAGCTACTTAAGAAGGATGTAAAATTTGAATGGAATGATGAAAGTAGACGAGCTTTTGAACAGATTAAGATTGCTATATGTGAAGCTCCGGTTCTCATCAGCCCAGATTATGAGAAGGATTTTCAAATCTTCTCTTTTTCCTCTGAAGACACAGTTGATGGTGTGTTGCTTCAGAAAAATGACCAAGGTCATGATCATCCTATTGCATATATGAGTAGGGCCTTGCAAAATTCAGAATTAAAATATCCCATGTTTGAGAAACAAGCTTATGCCTTTGTCAAATCACTCAAACATTTCAGAGTCTTCATCGGATATTCCAAAGTGATTGGTTATGTTCCTAGTTCTGCGGTTAAAGATGTGTTATCTCAAGTGGAAGGATTAGGCTCAAGGGGTAGATGGATTGCTAAATTCCAAGAGTATGATTTGGAAATTAAACCAACTAAATTGATTAAGGGTCAAGGCTTAAAAAAATGTTAACAGAAAGTAATGAGAAGGCCTTGGATATGGTTAACCAAATCATTAATGAAGAATGGCATCCTAACTTGTTAAAACTTGTAGATTGGTATACAGACATCATCTTCTATCTTAAGAATCTAACTTGTCCAAGACACAAGAAAAGGGTTTTGAGGCTAAAATCTTCTAAGTATGTCCTTACTAGAGATGGATTAGGATGGAAAAATCTTGATGGGGTTATCCTTATATGTGTGGATGACATTGAGTCAAAAAAGTTATTGGATGAATTCCATGGAGGGTTTTGTGGAGGACACTTTGCTGCTAAAACTACTACCCACAAAATTCTCAGAGCAAGATATTATTGGCCCACTATATTTTCATATGTGCATCAGTTTGTTCATAAATGTGTGCCATGTCAGTGTTTCACAGGAAAGCAAAAGTTAGCAGCACTCCCTTTGCAAACAGTGGTGGTTGAGGCGCCTTTTCAGAAATGGGGTTTGGACTTCATCGGGAAGTTTAGCAATAATTCAAGTAATGGTTTTTCATGGGTTATTATAGCAACAGATTACTTTACAAAATGGGTTGAATCCATTCCTACAAACTTAGCAACTGAAAAGGTGGTGATGGATTTCCTTGAAGACAAAATCATAACTAGATTTGGGGTCCCATCAAAGATAATGACAGATAATGCCAAGGCCTTTTGTTCAACCGAGATGTCAGCATTTTGTTTCAAGTATGGTATTATCTTATCACATGCATCAGATTATTATCCCCAAGGAAATGGTCAAGCAGAATCAAGTAACAAAAACTTAATGACCATTGTTAAGAAAATAGTCGACGAAAACAAGAAGTCTTGGGATAGTAAAATCAAACATGTATTATGGGCCGACAGAATAACAAAGAAAGCAGCTACTGGAAAGAGTCCTTTTGAGCTAGTATATGGATTGGAGGTTAGGTTGCCAATGCACCTTAGAATTCCTACTTATGGATCAGTTGAGGACACTTCCGCAGAACAAGATGCAGTTCAGAACAGGGTCAATCAAATTGTTGAGTTAGATGAAATCAGATGAAAGGCTTATGATCAGAATTGCAGAAATCAGAACAGGGTAAAGAAATCTTTTGACAGGTCAGCCACACACAGGGAATTCATTGTGGATGATACATTTTTGCTATGGGATAAAGGTAGAGAGAAACCGGGAAAGCATGGCAAGTTTGACAGTTTATGGCTAGGGCCATATTTGATCAGAGAAATAGCAGGGCCGAATTCTTTTCATCTCAGCCATTTGGATGGTGAGCCCATCAACATTCTGAGGAATGGGCAACAACTCAAGCTCTTTTACAGATGATGGGGCAACTTGGTGTCTTAATGGACACCCTCTGTAACGTATCTCTAACCCTTCTCCTTGTATTTATTTTTTGTATTATTTCATTATTTATGCAAATATGTACTTAGAAATTTTTCATGTACTATAGAATTCATATATTGTAAAATAATGATGTTTTACTTTAGTTATTTCATTATGTAAATGTTGTATATAGCATTCATTGATTTAATCATGTATGTATGTATTCTTATGTTGGTTATTGGTGAGCACTCTGTTGTAGGTGCTGGATTCTCGTATACTCTCCCTCTCGAGTGAGAAGATCGAACACACATCCCCGTGTGGAGCCATATGTTGACCACCTCTCTAACACAGGTGGTCAACTCATGTGCCATGAAGATATGCATCATCAGATGCCATGTTTTCGAAGACTTTTGGTCCTATAGGGCAGTGTTTGGCCCCAACACTTTATTTTGTAATTGGAATTTCCGCACCCCTGCGTGGGTTAATAATGTAATAGGTCTGCATGAGTCATGTCTAGGTCAATTACCTTGGGATTGGTTCACTGGGAGATTTCCTTTCACCGAGGGTTTTTTATCCTCAGGTTATCAATTGGGCTTTTCAACCCTCTTGATTTCCCTTGAGTTTTTCCCTCACACTTGCAATAATTCCTCCAAAGTGGTGAACGACGTTCTAGTGGGCTTATGTTTTGGTAACTATTATAGGGAATCATTGTAAATGACCATGCAAGAAATCTTAGAAATTTTCGCGGAATTCTGTCGAGTCTAAGTCAGTTTTTTTTTTAATTAATTAATTTTTAATTAAATTTCTCTAAGTTTGGAGGTTTAATTATTTAGTTAATTAATTATTTTTGAGCAATAATTGTAAAAACTAGGTCTTTGGAATTTTGATAGGGGTATTTGTTCCCAAAAGAAATGTAATAGCACCCCCTACATCCATGAACCAAGTTTCAACTCATTCGGAAAACTTTAGCCATGGGTTTGTCCACCCGGAGTGTCAGTGAGTCTAAAACAACAATTTTAATTGCTAAAGTCCAAACATGGCAAAATGTAAAAGTTTTAATAATGAGTTAGAGGATGTGAAAAGGTGAAATGATGGTTATAGAGAGACCCCCTAAGCATAACATGACCCTCCCAACCTTTTTCAACCTCTTCCTAACCCTTACCCCTTCTCCTCATCAAAAATTTATGCCCCCCTAGGGGGATTGACGTTTTTCCTTGGTGGAAGACTTTGTGACTTGGATGGGGCCCCCTTTCTTGTGATTTACCTCCATTTAACATCCACATCACCCCTTGAGGTGACCCCACTCCCTCCACCTCACTAATTCCTTTCCTTTTCTTGTTTTCCCCCTTGTGGAGCACCTTCCAAGGAAGTTACACCCCTCCTTTGTAGATATCCAATGAAAAATAATTTTTATTTGTTGGAGGATCTTCCCCTTCCCTATCAAAGATCCCATGACCTCCCTCATGTTATTTGTGTGATCCCAACCTCACCACACTCATCTTTCACCCTCTATTCCTTTACCTCATTCCACGAGGTGTGCCCTCCCTCTTCTAGAAACTCCACAAAATAATTTTTAAAAAATTATTTGTGACTCCTCACCTACCTTGGCATGGATCCCATGCCTTCTACACACCCTTGTATTAATCCCAACCTTTTTTCCTCTTTTCTACACCCTTGATCTATTTTGCAAATCCTAGATGGTGCGCCATAGCCTTGAGATCTACTCATTTGCTTGGTGGTGGAAACTTGGCTTAGATCCAAGAGAGGTAGGTTTGCCTCTCCAAGTATAAATAGATCTCATTTCTCACTCCCAACTCACCATATCTTGAGTTATTGTTATGCTACTTGATTTTCCATTCTCTCTCCATTATTCCATATTTTCCATTCTATGCTCTTATGGTTTTGGAGTATTCTCTCTCGAAGATATATTTTCTTGAGTAATAATAAAGGAGAAGCTTTGGAGGATAACTAGAGGAGAAATGCATGTTCTTGATCATCTTATGCTTGTGAGGTAATCTTGTATCGATTTCTTTGGGTGAATGCAACATTTGATCTTAGGTAAAGTGTTATCTAAGTAGATCTATCAATGCATGTTCTTGTGGATTTATATATCTTGATGTTTTAGATAGGATTGAAGTGTCATCTTATTTACATGTTCAAAATATTATCTCTTGTATGCACATCACCTTTTGAGTCTTGCAGGTTTGTACTTCAAGGGTTTCATTGGGAACTCCTTCAAGGAGAAGGGTCTCTTGAGGCACTCATACACGCCACTTCTCTAACCCTTTACTCTTCAACTATATTGTTGTTCATTCACATTCATTTTAAGCTAGCATAACATACTTAGATAGATCGTTTCTACACATATATACTCTCTTTCTCTTGCGGAAAGTTCTTGCCCTAAAAAGCAAGGGTTTTCTTTCATTTTTCTTGGTTGTGTGTAGCTATTCTAGCAAGCATAGCTTGTTGGTTTTGCAGGTTTCAGATCTGGTTGAGAGGACTCTTGGCTGCCTAAAAGACATCCACAAAACACTAAAAGGCCCTCCAAGGGGTTTGGTAACTATCTCTCAACCCATCTTGTCAATTTTTAGGGTTTTCTTGCACTTTTTCTTCCTTTTTTTGATTGCTTGTTGGCCCATAGTTGTGGGAGGGAAAGTGGTACGGCCCCCTCCCATGTGTGAGCCATTGGATAGATAGATCTAGCTTAGGGCTTTCATTTTCTAGTCTTTCTTGCTTCCTTTTAGGCTAGGACGTGAGGTTTAGAAGGTGATGGGCACCTTCTCAACTTAGGACGTGGGGTAGAGTTTGTCTCTTGGTTGCTTGCTTGGTTTGTTAATTTACTTCTTAGTCTATCTCTCTATCTTTACTTGTTTGCCTTAATTTCTAAATCCTAAAAGAACTTAACCTAACTAAGCAAACTAATTAGTTTCCTACCTAGTTGGGAGAGGAATACCCCAATAGGTAAGGTTAAGTGGTTTATGATGTGATTAATGATCTATGGGCTAATGATATAATTGTTTTTTGTTTTAGATCAAACACATAATCATTGTTTTAAGCCTATTGGGCAACATAATAAGTAGTCTAACTAGATCCTTTACTTGATTAGTTATCTTCAAGTCTTTTCTTCATGCACATGCTTAGATCTTAAATTCTTAAATCTCTAAGAGCTTAAATAAGTGAATGGTTTATTTCTCTATTGCATATATCTATTGGAAGCCACTTGCTTAGGCTTGAATGTTGTTTAATGGTTAAGTAGGCAAACACACATTAAATCTTCTTTCCATATCTTGACGGCAAGTTGTCCTTGCCATTGTGGTTTTTCTTCATAGCAAGCTTATAAGTGCATGTGATAACTTAAATCTTTTTCAGCCATCTTTTGCATAAACTTGAAGCAACACATTTTTAAGCTCATATAAGTTTCGGCCATATCACTCAATCACACTTTAAAAGTGTCTTAAAATCGTCTAAACACTCTAAAAATCACCTAAAAGTCCACCTAATACATATATATACTTAATATACTATTTAGGGTACCTTAGACCACCATCTTCACCATCTAAAATGGGGCTTGAGGAAAACAACGGAGGGTGTACGTAGGGGATTGTCTCACGGTGCACAGGATGTGTCCTCTCCGGGAAGTACTCTTGTTTTGGGCTGACCTGTGAAGCTAGGGTGGAAACACTTATTGAGCATCCAATAGTTATTTGGCAATAGGAGGAGGAGGATTTGGTGAAAGCTTAATAAAATTTGATAACTCTTAAGAAATCTTAATAACTTAACCTTTGTCCTAAACTAATAAATACATTGTGGGTTAAGTAATCAAGGGTGTGGTTAATCTTCATCAATCTTAATAACATTTGTTCTTAAATCTTCTAAATCTTCTTGAATGTGTTGATGATATTGATATATTGATGATCATCTCATAATTGTGATGAATTGTTGATGTTGATGCTTTAATCTTTGGTATCCTTCACACATAAAGAAAGATGTGGTTAGCTTGCTCTTGTATCATTTGTATCTTTGCAATTTTTGTGAATAAGTGTATCTAATATTCATTGGTTTAATTCATTCATTTACAATCATGTAAACATCTTGTAATCTACTTGTAACAAAGCACCCCTTAACATAGTTGACCCCTTGCCCAATCTTTAGGCACTAGTCTTAGTTGACCTAGGGAAAAGGCTTGACTTACATACTAACCCTTGCATCTTGCATTGTTGCTTGTGCATCTTAGGATTAGAATCCCCCCAAACCTTGTAAATAATTAAAACTAACTCCTAGAACTTAACTTTAACACATCTAGTAACTAAGGTCTACCCCCTTTGGCTTCCCTAGGAGTAAGCCTAGACGGAAGAGGTTCCGGTCAAAGTGACAGTGTGGGATGTGAACCTAGGAATTGTGCCTCCAAGGACACACTAAGTGAGCCAGACTTAGCTCACATTTGCAAGTGTGTATAAGGACGACAACATATATTACTTTTCTTTATCGGACTTCTTCTTGACGATGTAAGGGCCAAGCCATGAGTTTTCATCTCATTGGTCATACCTGGGCTTTCCCTTTCTCTTATCCCACATGAGTGCAAGAATTCATTCATTTAAATTGATGCAAGGTGTATTCTCAATGCATGGATATGAAGGGGGCTCTGTACAGACCATATCTTTGATGATTTCTTCATGTTTTTCACCTTCTTTCTTCAAAATCTGGATAGACCCTGGCTCCTTCCCATGGTATTTTGCAAGTTTCTCTTTGTATTCATATGTCCATGGGAGAAACCCTTCTATTGAGTCTTCATGTATTAAGGGTAGCTCAAATGGATCATACTCAATAATCTATGGGGGTACATCATAATTGTGTTCACTGACATAATTAGGGCCACTCAAATCCATCACATGTTTATTGTTCTTTTCCCGGTTGTGTAATATTTCATATGTGCCATCGCCCATGGGAATGTATGCATGTGTAAGGCTCATGCTAATAAAACCCCCAAGGGTAGAGGACCAATTCCTCGACAAGAGAATCCCCCAAGCATCTGGAACATCGATCACTAATATGTCCATGAGGAGGTTGATATATGGAAAATCAGTCAGAAAAAATTCAACGTTCTCACACACCCAAAGACCTTGACCCTTCTTGAATCAATACCACATACATTTCCATAGGGTCGGGTTGTCTTCAGACCAAGTTGTTCCATCACCTTCAATGACATGACATTTTTTGAGGCACCGGAATCAAGCATGTAGTTGTTCAAGTGGAGGCCATTCATGCCTAATGAGAGGTAGAAGGGAGGATTCATGTCTCTTGGTCAATCGAGATACATAGTGTTCAAGATGATAGGAGGATATTCCTTCTCATTTGGCACCTGTAATACTTTCAAAATTTTCTCTTTTCACAAAAGAGATCTTACACATCTCTATCACTGGGACTGTCATATTCAGTTTTTCAAATATGCTTGCAATGTCTATATTTAACTGAATGTCGTCTACAGTTAACTGAATATCGTCTATAGGAGTTGGCTTAGGAAGCAACTCACGTACCAGAGGTGGAGGTGGTGGTGCCACCTTCTCTGGTGATGGAAGAGGAGTGTCAGGCTAAGATGGAGGGGTTGAAGCTTTATTCCTTCTAGTGTAGGTCAGATATTCCCTTCTCCTTAATTCTTTCTTCTAGTAATTTGTTATCTGATTCAAGGCCCAGAGTCTCTCCTCATCTTCTAGCTTCATTGATCTGTTCTTGAGTGACTTGTTCCTCTTGGAAAACACAAATCATATCCATGAAATTCATATCGTCAGGAGAATATTCATCTTGTCGGGGGAATTCATCTTCTCTATGAGGTTCTTGGCATGGAAGACACCAAGATTCTATGTCAATTGTCCCAACTGGTTTCCAAGTATCCAGGGCCTTTGCCTCTTGTTGAGGCCTTGGTTTCCAACATCTGACATCTCTTTGTTGTCTGGTAAACTGAGTTTTGGGAGCAGATTGATTCCTCTCCACAAGATTGATTGAGCTAGAGGATTCTCTCAGGTGGAGGGAATAGATTATGAGGAGACATTTGCTCATGTTTCTCGATACACTTCTATCCAGATGATTATTTCCCCTTCAACATCCATGGGTTGGAGAGTACATCAGATGGATTTAAAGACAACCTTTCTCAATGGAGAGATTGAGGAACAATTATACATCAAGCAGACATATGGTTTTGTGATACATGAGAAGGAGTCTCATGTGTGCAGGTTGAAGAAGGCCTTGTATGGAATCAAGCAGCCACCTTGAGCTTGGTATGCGAGGATTTATAGACACCTGATGATTTTGAGATTCAGAAAAAGTGTTGTCGATCCTATGGTGATTCCTTGATTTTGTTCCTCTACGTTGATGATTTATTCCTCACCAGTACAAAGAGCCTTATTGTTGAATGCAAGTATGCGTTGGCCTCTAAGTTTGAGATGAAGGACCTTGGTATGATGCACTACTTCTTGGGAGTAGAGGTGTGGCAGAGAATTGATGAGATCTTCCTGAGTCAGGGGAAGTACACAGTTGAGATATTGAAGAAGTTTGGGATGTTTAACTTGAAGCCCGTGGCTACACCAATGGTGACGAATCTGAAGAAACTAATTGTGTCTTCTTTTGATTCTAACGAAATTGATCCGACTTTGTATAGACAATTGATTGGATAATTGATGTATTTGGTTAACACCAGACCATATATTTGTTATGCAGTGAGTACACTTAGCTAGTTTATGAGTCAGCGAAGACAAACACATTGGATTGTTGCAAAGCATGTGATGAGATACCTACGAGACACAATTGGACATGGTCTGAGATATGCTTCCAGTATTGACATGAGATTGCAGGGATATACTGACTTTGATTGGGCAGGGAGCGTATTGGACAGGAAGAGAACCTCTGGGTGTTGCTTCACTTTTGGATCTTCCATGGTTTCTTGGTGTAGAAGGAAACAAACTTTTTTGGCCTTGAGCACCGCAAAAGCAGACTACATTGCATTGAGTGTGGAATTCCGCAAAGTAGTGTGGCTTCACAAGCTCCTTGCAAATTTATTTGGACATGTGCTGGATTCCACTTTTATTCCAAGACATGGTGCAAAGGAAGTATTGACACAGTATCTTCCTACAGATGAGCAGGTTGTTGATGTTATTACCAAACCAAGACAAAGTTCGAGTACTTCCATGACAGACTTGGCATGGCACATAATGCCTCCCTCTCTAAGAGGGAGTGTTGATGTTTGCAGCTTCCTGAGACATTCTCCAGATCATACTCCTATGTGACTGAGTTGAGTTGATCTGTGAGGACACTTATCCAAGAAGGGATAAGTGGGTTTGGGCTTATCCAAGAAGGGATAAATGTGTTGACCTATGAGGACACTTATCCGAGAAGGGATATCCCAACGTCCCTTGTGGAGAGCACATGAGGACACGTCCCATGTGGAGATCACATGAGGACATGTCAATGGAGTTGACCTTGAAGTCACACACTATGGGGAGTTGACCCTAGTGTTTCTAGAGGGAGTAGCCTCTAGAAGTCCACATGGGAGTGCCATGTGTGACAGGCATTCTCTAGATTGTACTCCTCTGTGAACTGAGTTGAGTTGATCTGTGAGGACACTTATCCGAGAAGGGATAAGTGGGTTTGGGCTTATAGCCCAATGTCCCTTGTGGAGAGCACATGAGGACATGTCAAAGGAGTTTACCTTGACGTCACACACTATGGGGAGTTGACCCTAGTATTTATAGAGGCAGTAGCCTCTAGAATTCCACATGGGAGTTCCATGTGTGACAGACCTTTTGCTACTACAATGGTAGTGCCGGAAACTGTGTGTCTTTAGACAATAGTTGTGTACTACTACAGTGGTTGTGTACCACTGGCAGTAAATGTGTGTCACTCAATAGCAGTTGTGTGCTACTAGCAGTGGTTGTGTACCACTGGATAGTAGTTGTGTAATACTGTGGAAAGATACCTCCCTAGCTAAGAGGGAGTGTTTATGTTTCAACATTGAGCGAACCTTCTCCTAGATTGGGCTACAAACCAAGGGAGTTAGGATACATTTATCATAAAGGTGCACTTGTGGTAAATGGGCCTAGGTGTAGTCCTTCCTTGATCATGACAAGGAATAATATGGACTCGAGGTGCTTGAAGATATTTCCACATGTCAGTTAGCATCATGCTAACATTCACTCACAGATGTGTACCTATGGTGAAAGATCCTGGTGTGGTATTTGTCCTAGTCATGGTGATTTGACAAGGAATGATAAAGACTCAAGATGTTATATGTTATTACATGTAGACCTAGAGTGATCCTGATCTCAGAGAGAGTCAATTGGCTCAAAAGGGAAAGTCGCGGAAGGAGTTTCTCCTCGGTTCAGGTGGGAGAGAGATGTCTCCCAAGACTAACATACAAGTGTCATGAGTCTAGGGTGAAGTTTGTATACTTCAGAGACAATCTTGGCATGATGTAGAATGTATCCCTCGTTGAGAGGGAGTGTTGATGTTTGGACAACATCGAGAATACATTCTATTGGATTAATAATTAATAATATCATTATTGATTATTAAATACTATATATAATAAGTAAGTGATAATAATAAATAGTCATTGATTATCCAAGGGACACACCCTTTCATGGATGGTCACCATATGTTCCCTATATATGGAACACTCATCATTGTAATAAGATATCGATCATATCTCATATGAAGAAAAACAATAGAGACCTCCTATCCTCCAACAAATCCTTTAAGCACTCATAATCATTATTCTCGTGGGTCCCTCATTTCTTACAGATAAGTGTTCCATTACTTTCTTGGAGGATCCCTGGGCAAATCATATGGAAGGTTTATATATAGGATTTTATATTTTACCCAACAACAATCCCTCTGGGCCTTCATCCCCCTCTTCCCATAGAATGAGGGACAACCCCTTCTTGGGTCAATACACCCTAAACTCCTAGGAGATAAGGAAACGAGGGGTTTAAATGATGAAAAGTGATGAGTATGATCGGGAATGTTACGATGGATCTTCAAGGAAGTTTCCAACAACAAACCCATCTCAAGGAAAGACCACTTTCTAGGGCACAATGTCAACCACCAAGGTGAAGTAGGGAAAAAGGGATAATGTCCAAGCATATGTCATGAAATATAAAGTATTCTAAGATACAACATACTCAAATGCCTCAAATATTGAAATGACACTCACCATAATACATGACTTGTACATCATGCAACAAGGCCCATTTCCTTTCAGAAGCTAGTAGGTGTGGTGGATACCATCTGAAAATCCTGACATGTGTGGTGGTGAGAAGGGTCTCCACCTGTGCAAGTGGACATTGTTGGTCATGTAGTCTCTCAGCACTCCATATCTGCAACACGAGGGCCTTAAGACGTAATCTCCTTAGTTATCCTACAAAATGGGGATAACATGGGTTATTAAAATGACACATTTTTTTAAAGTGGTAAAAAGAATCATCACTATTGTAAACAAAATCATAAAATCAACCCTTAAATGATTACTTTTAAAATCTTAGTTTATCACTCCAAGCACAAGATAATACATAATGCGATGAAAATATCACCCTATACTTTAAAAATTCAACATCACTTTTTAATATTTTTTAACTTTTAATAAAAAAAAGTAAATACAAGTTACATTGATCAAACATAAAGTATTTCTTAAAAGTATTGTTATATTGTCCATATTCAAAACATATGAGTTAAAAAATTTTATTACATTCTCCATAATCAAAACATAGAATTCATAAAACATAGAAATGATTCATAACTTCATGTAAGATCATATGTAAGTTAAATGTTCGTTTCTAGTCACCATACAAATATCATATGGATCAAAAATACATAAAATGTTTCATACACTTATTCAGATTGACTCAAGGATTCTGAAATACCATCAGAGTCTACATTGTCTTCAGATGAATGATAGGACGGAGATGCAGATGATCCATACTCTTCTCTATTGTCAATGAATGAACCATTTGAGTCTACATGCATGCCCAACATTTCATATTTCAAAATCCTTTAGATCTACGACTAGATTCAAAAATCTCTCATCTTACAGTTATTTTTTGTGGCAGCAACCTCTTGATAATATATGTTGTCCTGGAGCGAACAGTTCCTCTCTTTGTCAAATTGAAGTCATAAAAAAGTATGTCAACATCCTCTAATTTTAAGAGGTCAGTGCAACGACGAGTTGTATTTTGACCCTTTGTTTTTCTCCTTCTATTGACATGTTTCTCAACCACCATCTCTAGCTTGTACACACCATTGAATGGGTGTGTACCTGTTGCATACCAATGCACTTCAATTTCCATAACATCTTCATTTTCTTTGTCAATCTTTATAACCTTTCCCATCTAGAATGGATAACCATGTGGATCTTCGGTCGCTAATACTGCAATCATGCTACCCTCCTTAATATCATGCACTGAAACCCTGTAAAGGTCTTCCATGGCTTCATGTTGTGCACGTGATCTTAGAGAACCAATATACATTTATCTTTCCTCTACTTGTGTAAACTCAATAACACCTTGAGATTCTTGTTGTTCAACCATGTTTCTTTCTTCAGATTCATTTGGCATATTTTGTGGCCAATGAAATGGAGTCTTCCAAAATGTATCTTCATTTGTTGAGCTTGAAATTATGTCACTTTGACCATTTAAAAAAGACTCCCACCAAACAGAATCAAAAACATCAAAGTACTGATATGTATCTTTAATGAACTTTTTCATTTCTTCCAAGAATTCAGAATAATCTACATCTTTATTACGCCTCCATGCATTATGGATTTCAACAACTGGTTGTAATAACAATAAATTTGATGCAAATATTGAACGACCTGGAATGAACTTCAAAAATGTTAAACTTGATGAAGGCTCTCATTCTGCAGTAGTTGAATACTTCCTTCCCCATATATGTTTTTTCCCATCAACTTTTTTGAAACAAAATTGATGTTGGAAGATAATGTCATTAAGTTGCTCAATACATTTTTCTTCACCATGTGATTCTTGAACAAATCTTCGCATGTCAACAATTTCTTCTAATATGTGAAAAACAGGCTCTTGAATGTATGATTTCTTAATACATTCAATTAATGATGGTAGGGTTCCAACATGTTTCATCTTCGATGTTACTGAAAAATGATTGAACATTTGATCCATATGATCATGAGTGCATCCAACAAGAAGGAAACCAACTTTCACCTTTTGAAAGATTCTTAGTTGAACAAGCATGCTTAAATATCCAAACACAATTTGATTTTTGTTTCACGACTAGTGTTGTCTAACTGTAGATATAGAACTTGAGGAATATTTTCAAACCAGTGAGTGAGCACATTATGAATTATGGTGATGGTCAGATTTTCATCATTATGAATAATTGGAGCTATGAAGTAAACTCTTGGACACATTTTTCCATTAAAAACCATACAACCAACCAAGTGAAACTGAATGGAATTCTCTTCTTGTAATTTTTTTGGTGTACAAACAAAATGTGGTAGCAGTGTTTTCTTATGGTCCATGTCATTAATTATCATACCTAAATATTTGTTTGGAACATCATAACACTTGTTCTGATGTTTGTACAATTTTTTTCTTTCACTTGATTGTTGATTTTGATGTTCTTAAAGTGTTTTGACTATGGAATCTGCACAACACATAAAATTAAAATATTGATAAGAGGTTTGCATAGTTGATAACTATCCAATTTTAAAAAAAAATAGTAAATGCATACCACTTTCCACCCCTTCATATTTATCTCTTCTTAATTTAAGAGTAGCACATGTACTTCAAACCCCCATCCTTGACTTCTTAGGAAAACATAAATTGTTGAATTGTTTCTTCCATATTCTTATAAAATATGCACATGTAATAAAAATATCATTTCCTTCAACACCTTCATCATATTTTTTGTACAAGTTGTATATTTCCCTCCTTAAGAAATCATATGGAATATGTATTGTGTCTATATCTGGCATAGACTCTCCATGTTTGGAAAATAAGTCACGCATCCATGACACTGTAATGTTTGTTAATGGTCCACTCTCTCGTCCATGATGTACCTTTGAATAAAATGAAGGATTGTTTTCCAACCTTGTTTGGATTCTTGATAGACAAATATTACCAATTAAGTGAATTTTTTTGAAAGTATTTCTGCAAAGTAAAAGATTCTCAATGCGATAATCATATCTTATCTTGGTGGATATCATTCACCCCATTAAATATGATTTTTTCATGCTCTTATTCATCAAAAACTATTTCTTCCTTTTATTCAAGGCAGACATGTAATCCACGTTTTTCAAACAATTATTTTGACAACATTCACTTGAAATCAAATCACTTATGGAAACTGATTTAGTGAGAAATTATTTCCTAGACCTTGTATAACTAGAATGATTTGGATTGATATAAAAAGGTCTAGTCTTGGTCCTAAACAAAATGTTTCTTTTCAATGTCTCCACTATTTCATCATCCTCACTAGAAGGAATTTCCTCATCACTAGAAGGAATATCAAGCAAAACATTGTCAGAAGACCGAACAAGAGAATGTCAATCACCTTGATTTGTTGTATTTGAATGATTAAGAACATGATCATCATTCTTAGGTCCATTATCATCTTCATTGATAATCTCGTTGATAAGAGGAATATCAAAGTCACTAGAAAAATGATTATCATCCTCACCAATGTCGTTGGATCTTCCATGAAAATATTCACTTGAAGGAAAATCATCATCACCCTTAAGAATATCAATGCCATTAAACTCTTCTCTAACAAGAATTTCTTCATCAACAACAACACCATCATTAGTGCCTCTAAAATATTCGCTTGGAGGAAAAACATCATCATCACCATTGGTGCCTTTAAATTGCCCACCTAGAAAAAAAATTCCACCATCGACATAATCAACTTCACTACTTTTAAAATTCCCACTTGAGGGAAATTCTTCATCATCCTCACGAGTGACTTAAAAATCCTCACTTGGAGGAAACTTTTCATCATCGTCATCGGTACCTTGAAAATCCTCACTTGGAGGAAAATCATCATCAACATTGTTACCTTTAAATTCCCCACTCGAGAAAGCCTGTCCACCATTGGCATAATCATCTTCACTACTTTTAAAATCCCCACTTGAGGGAAATTCTTCAACATCGTGCTTAGTGCCTTGAAAATCTTCACTTGGAGGAAAATATTCACCGGTACCTTGAAAATCCTCACGGAGGAAAATCATCATCATCAATAATGTTTCCTTTAAATTCTCCACTCGGGAAAGAGTGTCCACCATTGGCATAATCATCTTCACTACTTTTATAATCCTCAATTGAAGGAAATTCTTCATCATCCTCGTTATTGCCTTAAAAATCTTCATTTGGAGGAAAATCTTCATCATCCTCATCAGTACCTTGAAAATCCTCACTTTCATCAACATTGTTGTCTTTAAATTTCCCACTTGGGAAAGAGTGTCCACCATTGGCATAATCATATTCACTAATTTTAAAATCCCCACTTGAGGGAAATTCTTCATCATCCTCATTAGTGCCTTGAAAATCCTCACTTGGAGGAAAATCTTCGTCATCCTCATTAGTATCTTGAAAATCCTCACTTGGGGGAAAATCACCATCACCAACATTGCTTCATTTAAATTCCACACTCGGGAAAGAGTGTCCACCATTGGCATAATACTATTCACTACTTTTAAAATCCCCACTTGAGGGAAATTCTTCATCATCCTCATTAGTGCCTTGGAAATCCTCACTTGGAGAAAAAT
>ML786134.1:429827-468715 GCA_009831015.1 Picea engelmannii
TAGATGTTAGGATTGGTCCTTCTAGTAGCCATAGCCATATTTTTACTTTCAACATTTCTTGCCACCTTAAATGCATTCTCCAATGATTTGGGTTCCCAAAGTCGAACATCATGTTGAATTTTATACTTTAAAGTCCCTATGAATACATCAATCAAACGCTCATCTGGAATATATGCTACCTTTATATTCAATCTTTGGAAGTTCTCAATGTGCTCAGTAACTAAACCCTTTTGCTTGAGATTTATCAATTGGCTAAAGAAGGTATTGCTCCTTGTATCCTCATAGTGTGCTGTCATTTCTTCCGTGAAAATTGTCCAAGTGACGAGTGATTTGCGAGAACAAATCCATCGATACCATACAAATTGATTGGGTTCTAAATATAAAGAAGCAATTTGTACTTTTTGTGTATGTGGCACATTATGTAGATCAAAGGTAGAATAATTTCTTCTCACCACACTTATGTCCCTTATTGTACTTGCTGTCAAAATTAAAGCATAGACTTTTTTCTTTTCTTTCCTCCAATTTTTGAGGTTTCAACCTTGTAGGTTGAGGTGTTTTAGAAGAAGGAGCATTGTTCTCTCTATATATTTTAGGATTGGTCCTTCTAGTAGCCATAGCCATATTTTTACTTTCAACATTTCTTGCCACCTTAAATGCATTCTCCAATGATTTGGGTTCCCAAAGTTGAACCTCATGTTGAATGTTATCCTTTAAAGTCCCTATGAATACATCAATCAAGTGCTCATATTGAATATATGTTACCTTTATATTCAATATTTGGAAGTTCTCAATGTGCTCGGTAACTAAACCCTTTTGCTTGAGATTTATCAATTGGCTAAAGAAGGTATTGCTCCTTGTATCCTCATAGTGTGCTATCATTTCTTCCGTGAAAATTGTCCAAGTGATGAGTGATTTGCGAGAACAAAGCCATCGATACCATACAAATTGATTGGGTTGTAAATATAAAGAAGAATTCATACTTTTTGTGTATGTGGCACATTATGTAGATCAAAGAATTGCTCCATCTGAAGTATCCATGTAATTGGGTCCTTGCCATCAAACTTCCTCATATCGATCTTAGGAACGTGGTTGGTCTTCAACCCAAAGTTAGAGTTTCTCCATTATTGATTCACCTTCCTTGTGTCCTCATCATGAATTTCATGAGATGCATTTTCACTTTTAGGTGTCTTCTCTGTTACGAAAATTTTCAATACTTCCCTGATCTCCTCTTTTAAACCATCCATCTTAGTATTTATTGCCTCCAACTTAGCTTCCATCTCTTGTAGTTCATGTTTTGTTACTATCTTCTTTTGTAAGTCATTTATGTCCCTACGCATTTCTTCACCTTCATCAAGAGTCCAAGTAGGATTGTCTGGAGGCTTATTTGGTGCAAAAGTTCCCTTTTTGGGTGGCATGTTGGCCAAGTATCACTTTTGAACCTTGATTTTGAGGTGGTTCTGCTAGACAATCTTTCTTCTGTTGTATCTCCCAAGTTTCAGCCCTTCTGGGCATGAAACTTTTTTTTATGTAGTTCTCTGATATTTCTTCTCTGCAATGCCATAGGTCTGATCAAAATTGGATGTGCCAAGTGGACTTTATGGTAACTTCCCCCCAACTTGCTGATTTTTTGCCTTTCCAGGAGATCTCACTTGTATAGCGTTCCCTGCACAAAATAATTGATATAAAATTCTGAAACTCGTACCATAAATACTACAAACTGTCCACTATCCAATGAAACCAGTCTCACTCAATTTGGATACTCTAGGAAGAAGTTATTATTGTTCTACCTGAAACACCTTCTTGAGACTAGTCAATAGGACTAGTCAGATACCCTATCTTCCACAGGGTGTATCTACAAATGTGGGATGAACCAGAAGCTGAAAGTTTTACCATAGATACCTTACTAATTTATGTGAATATCCTATGGAGTTCAGGGTCTCATACATTACATGTTTATAGCGAAAATTCTGCAATGACTCAGTTCAGGATGATTCCAGAACCCTATCTTGCACAGGTTGTATCTCCGAAAGTATAAGGCCTCAAGAGTTGAAATTTTAACCCAACGTACCTTGATCCGTCTACTAAATATCCTCCAAGCCGTTTCTTCTGAAACATTGTAGAAAAAAAATTATAACGAAAATTCCAAGGTGTCTCAGATGTAGCAGCGAAACCCCAAGACCTTGAACTCTTATACCATATGTTAAGAACCAAATATCAATATAGCATATAAAAACCTCAGAATAAGTACTCAATGCCTTGAAAAAAAGATAATTTCAGATAATAAGCCTCTTCGAGGGGGCAACCTCCTTTTACCCCACATAAATGTTCAAGTACAAGATGACTCCAAATGAAAATGTCTCCTTGGTATATATAGGAGACTAGGAGGTATAATTACAACTAATGGAATAAAACTGACATAAATAAAATAAAATTACTAATGTAATATGCCCCAATTAAGGGGTAATGAGCCAATATTAGGGCTTAACATTAAAGCAAAGGTTTTAATGTAATCATTGAAACCTGTGGTTAAAATTTATAGTGTATGTTTTAAAATATATCAAACGAAAGGAGCATTGTCACGTGAAGAGGGAGGGACCCATAGCCCTTTCGAACTCCTCTTTTTATAACTCTTTAAACCCTTTCGTTATCCAATGAATCATATATCCCTTCACTACTTCACATTGGCCATAAAATGTGATTTTCATCTTGATATGTCGATCATAAAATAGGATGTTGAACTAGGTTACATGTCACCTCACATCATTGATTATCCACTCATATTGTTTAAGCATTAAAATATGTTTTGAGTTGGACGGGGTAAGTTCAGGAGAGGTTTTTACATAAACTAGCATACTCTCTAAGCGGGAGAATGGGAATGCCAAAGTAATTTGAGAGAAGTTTTCATATTAATGTTGTTAATTGGAATCATAAAGATATTGCAATTACAATGATCTTATTTGAAGTTGGTTCATTATTTTGATGATGACCTCTTACAATAACTCTCAAATCGAAGAAAAGATGATACGTTTTGAAAAGAGATATCCTAGGTTAAATTCTATTACTAAATGTATGATCTTTAAGCTAATATTTTATTTTAAAGATGACAATGAATATGTCGATGATGCTGTAATTAAAAAATAATATGTTTTACTCTCATATCTTTTGGTGGATAAATTTTTTAATAATAATATTTGTATTTTAAAAAGTTATAAAATAATATTTGGTCATTGTGAAATTTTATAATCAAATGTAAATCCGACAATAACGATAAAATCAATTTTGATTAAATTACCATATTTTTTATTAACTAAAAAAATATAAACATTGAATTCTAGCCCTATATAGGTTTTTATGTTTTTTTATTTTTCTAATACTTTTTAAATGGACAATATTTTCAGAAGCATGTTTCAAAATAAACATTTATATAAGATATTTTGATTCTTAATTGGGTTTATCTCTGGTGATTAGGAGGAATGATTGTTATCCCTGACATCCGGCATCCTACAAGTGACATATTGTATGAAGAACATACTATTGTGGTTTGTCCACGTTTCCTATTATGACACGGAAAAATATATTTGTTGTTGTTGCGTTTGACATAATCTAGACAATATAAAATGCGCCCAGCCGGTAAGTGTGAGGCAGCAAATGATATATGATATGGAAAATGGATCTGACAATATGCACGAAAATGGAAGAACCATGGGAGGTTCGCCCAACCGGTAAGTGTGAGGCAACCGATGATATATGATATGGAAAATGGATATGAGAATACGCACGGAAATGGAAGAACCGTGGGAGGTTCACCATTAATATTAAACCACATTAATGAGAGATATTTACATTGTTTTTTTTTTCTCGGAAAAGAATTTGCTTTGCTATTCAACTGAATCAAAACTTTCCAATACATATAGGCTCGAAGTCGTTACAACATACTCATTATAAGATTAACATGTCATTTATGGGAATTGAACCCGGGTGGGGAGGATAACAATCATTCCTCACAACCATCCAAGCTAAAACCAATTGACTTCTTTACATTGCTATTTATTATCGTCAAACATTAGGATGTAAATGTGAACATATCCTCAAATTAACCATGTGTTATAATGGTTGGAGGTGAATTTAACTTGACAACTCTACATATAGAACAAATTTTTGTATAAGTTTTTCTTGTTCCCATTTTTTAATTATAACTCAAACTCAACTTTGTAACTCTAATGCCTAAAATGTTTAAGCTTCATTACCAAGTTTACTAATCTTTTCTTCTATCATTTTTTTAACTGTGTGTCAATTTTAGCTTTACTTTTTTTAATATATGGAGTGTGTTACTTGATATAAATTGAAGTTTGATTTAGTATTCTTTTACATGAAGTTTAAATCAAAATAAATGCATAGTTAGTAGTGAACATGTTAATAAATTGTGTGTTCAAACAACCTTTTTTTAATCAAATGTTTGTAATGTTAACATAATGGCTTCATACTCTTTGTGATACAACCTTAATCAAGAAAATAAGCATGTTCTAATTATTAATGTTGTTTTAGGTGTAAAGAAAACTCCAATATCTACAACATTGGTGTAACATCCCCACTATAATCCTTAGTTTAATTAATGCTTAATGTAGATATAATATGTGGCTACGACCAAGTGATGTAATATGTGAATTGTATTTCTATGTTTTAATAATTAAATGTGATTTCAATTGCTAAGGGGACATGGATAGAGACGGGGGATAAATTAATCCATAAGAGAGGGGAGGGTCTAAAAGAAAGGCCAAGAGAGGTCTAAGGGAGAGTTACCCATGTCTATTAATTCAACCCATTTCCCTAAAATTGTTATTAATATATGAACCTTCTAATTTTCGATTAAATGTTCCCAAAGCCAATCATGGAATACATGTAAGAGGGTGGGTGTGAGAATTCACATCCCATAGTTATTGGGCACAGGGGGGTTGAGTACAATCAACTTGAGGAAGTTTGTGAGTCAAGAAAGTAAGCCAAAGAGAGGAAATGTGTATGGGTAGCTATAACGGTTTTTACACATTCAGTTTTTGTGCATGAATAGCAAGTAGAGAGTGTTAGCACTAGGAGTCACCTTCTTATTGCAAGGAAGGTAATCTCATTACCCATCATATTATGTGTGAAAGTATGAGTGTTTTATGAAAGGTCGAATGGAAAAACTCGAAATGACAATATCCTAACTTAGAAACAGGGCTAGCATGTACCAACAAATAAGGTCTTGACTAACTTCAACCAGTAGTTTGGGAGTAAATGTGGATAGAAAGAAGACTTGAATGAAAGGAATGTAAGGGCTACTGCAAACATCAGGTCCACAAGAGCCTAAGGAAGAAAGTTTCTTAAAACAAGATCTTCTTGAAATCATAAACTAAGGAGCTAAATAAACACCATGACAATAAAATGATCAAACATCCATCATATCATTACCACATTTATCCATATGAAGCATTCAAATATGAACATTTAGAATTAGAAGCAGATAGTCTGAAATAGAAGCCGATTTCTATTAGTCAAAAACTCTTAAGTCCAATACACACTAGATCACAGTCACTTTATCCAAAATATTACAGTTTAGGGAGCCTTTCTCAACCATCCGAACCTCCTAAAGCAATTGATCTATCTATTTATAACAAGAAATGGAGGCAAGAGTTGGACGTACGAGCTAGCCTCTTTTCCTTAAAAATCTCTAAACATTTATTTATTCTAACAACTAAGATAACAACCTACGCTATAAAACAGGGAAGTGTTGGTGACTAATCCAATCATGCTTCTAACTACTTTGATCCTCTTTTGCTACTCATCTCCTATTTTCCCATGTGTCCCTTTGGAGCCTATAGTTGTCCTCTGAATGCCAACTGCTACTTTTGTCATTTACTCCATCGTTAACTTATCCAAAACTGTTGGCTTAGTCTTCCTAGATCCCTGGTGTTTGCTAGCAACTCCCTTGGGTAGAAACTCTGTGCAGTGCCCCCTAAAATGGAACAAGGAGAGAAGGTAGTGCCACTGTGCTGCATATTTGTGCCAACATTTGTCCTCTGTTGCAATATTGAGTAGCGCCTGTAGGTAGCGCCCCTGTGTTGCGCCTGTGTGTAAACCTTCTCCCTGTTAAATATTATGTAGCGCCTGTGGGTAGCGCCTGTATGCCAATTCTGTGCTCTGTGAAATATTACGCAGTGCCACTTACGTTGCGTCTGCATATGGGTTTGGGTAGCTATGCCAAAACACAACGTCTTTGACTCTTGAACATGTGCAAAGCAGTGTGTCCTTCCATGATGACAAAATCATTTTACTTAGGTGTCTTTACCACTGAGTGAAGCTAGCACTTAGAAAAATTTCAAAATGCATATAGCTAAATGCCTAGAAGCCCGTATAGGTGGAAAAACTAGTATGTGCATATCAGTTAACCTTCCCAAAAAGGAACAATTCTCAAAAATGGGGTTTACCACTACTAGCTACTTTGTCATTTTAATGCTTAGCCTCACACTCTTTCTAGTGGAAAGAGTATCTTCAATTGACTCAGTAGACTTCTTCTTCTTAGCACTGGTAGGCTTCTTCAGTGTAGTTGTGCTCTCCTTAGCTGTTGGTTTTTCATCTGCAATGGCAGCCTCAACCAACACCTGTAAATTCCTTTGGGTTACCTCATCTTGGAAATGCTTCAGTTCTGCCTTTAACTTCCTGTTCTGAGCTTGGAAGCCTCTCTTCTGCCTGTAGAGGTTTTGGAGCTGCCTATGAAGGGTATCACTATAGCCCTCCATAAGCTCTGTCATGTTGGCTCTCTCAGATATGGCTTCCCTTTTCAATTTAGCCACTTCTTTTCTTGATTCCTTAAGTTTTCTGATAAGTCTCTTGAAGGTCTAAATGCCAAGGGGTTTGGGGACATGTGCAGTCTCAACAGGCTTCTTCTCATCCTTCTCTTCCATCTGTACAAGAGTTTCCTTGCATGTTTCATCAGCCTTCTCAAAACCTTTTCCTTTATGCTTCTTCTCTTGTGCAACAACCTCTTCTTTATTCTTCATAGGTTTTTCACAATCTTTCATAGGGATTTCATCTTTCCTCTCCAAAGGTATTTTGATACCTTTACCCTTGATTTCCTGTACAGGGGTTTCTTGTTTTTCTTCTACATATTTTTCAATTCCTTTCCCTTTCTTCTTATGCATAGGGGTTTCTAGTAAAGACTGCTCTTTGAAAACCCCCTTAGGAATTGATGACCTACTAAAAGGTCTTTTACCCTTGATTTCAACTACTGGAGGAGGAGAGGGAAAGAGAAGCTTCTTCCCTTTTTTATATGTCACCTTGGTAGAAGAAGGAACTTCTTCTAACCCCGGTGGAGGTGGTGGTGAGAAATCTCTATGTGGAGAAGGACAGACTTCCTTCTCAGCTTCCCTGACCTGCTTGTTGATCTTTGAAACAGGGGCTCTACCCTTTCTCTTCATGTTTATCCCTGCTTTAGTACTGGTAGGTGATGAAGGACCTACGATCTGTGATTGGGGAGTAGGTGTTGGGTCCATCTTGAAGTGAGAAGTAACCAAAAAATTCTCCCAGGAAATTTCTTTCTTTCCCAACTCTTCATAGACAAGCATCCTGATATGTCCAGAGTGGAAAAGACTAGAATCCACATCCTTAGATTTGGCTTGCACCCTATCTAAAATTTTACCTATACTTCTCAACAGGTAATAAGGAACATTCATTTGAACCTTACCAGTAAAATGTAACAACAACCTTATGTGGTAATGATACAAGGTGTTAAATCTCCCTTCACAACTAAAATATCTATGTATGGTTTTCAACATTCTGTCAAACTGGTTGATCAACTGATTCCTTGGCATACTCTTAGCTAAATCATTGGCTCGGTATTCAGGCTTAAAGAGATCTTTAATGAAGGGTGAACTCAATACCATGGTCTTGAACCAATTTTCACCTAAAATGGGGATCCCTATTGTAGCTGAGATGCGGGCTTCATTTACCTCAAATTCCAAATCTCCAACTCTGGTTTTCTTGCCTTCAAAATTTAATGCAAATTATTTTTCTACTTCTAGGTGGCCTCTCTGCATGTTCTTCCAGAAAGAGAGGCATCCTGCTCTTCGAAACATCTCCCTTGCCATGGGTTCTGTGTCAAAAAGGCGCATGTCCACAGGTTATGTTCAAACTATCTTGCCACCTTTGTGTGCTTTTTGCGGCTGAGGGGTTTCCATGACTCAAAATGAGGGTTCTTAAGAGGCTTAAGGGATGCTATTGACCAGAAAGCTTCAATTCAGGTTTCAAATGCACAAAGATGGCCCTCCAAATTAACAGTGCTTAGAAAACGAGATTGACTATGAGAAATGGACCTTCAGACTTATACAGGCTTTCAGAGTGTAGACTGTGAAGAGTTAATCCCAAAATGAATCTTCGTATAGGATGAAAGGAAGCAAAGAATAATTAGAGAAGGTTTGAGCAATGCCTCTGCGTAGCATAATGCATACACAAAGGATAGGCTATTGCAGGCTTGCGACTTTCAAAGGCTATAACAAAAAACAGTAATAAGACCATGGACACGAGCGAGGATGTTTACAGGTATGCAAATATAGGTCCCTTACTACCCTGTAAGATTAAAAAACCGAAACCCGAGCACAAATCTCCTGTGGAAATTAATATGCAAAGGAGGTTGCACAGGATACCTGTGAAGTCGACATCTGTTGAGATCCTCAGCGTGATCTTAGGATGAGTTTGAGGAAACTTCGGCCCTAAAATCTCTCACAACATCGGATTTAGTTGACATGCAGCCACCTAATCAGAACTGGCAAACTTACGCAACGCAACACTGCTGAACTCTCAAATTTAGAAACTGTTACCAAGGATCATAAATGCAAGATCTTTTGAAATCACTTCAACCAAGTTCTGGCACTGAAAATGAGGGACATGGTATTAGTCGTGGCAATCATGACTTGGAGTGGATGAATGATAAATGTGACAGGTGCTATGGAACTTCCTGCTAAGTGGGCAGTGCTTCCAAATCAAAAAATGATTGGAGAGGTAAGTGGGGATGATGAGGCATGCATGTGAGGTCATGAGTGAGGAGAGAGGTGTGTCACATCAGCCTGATCATGGGAGGTATCAACCTAGGGATGAATCACGAGAGGGGACATAAAGAATAAACCATGAGTTAAAAAGGGTTTAAGGATCAAAAATCAAATTGAGGATCAACACATGAGCTATGACTCAAAGGTTTAGTCATCCAAAGGGGTCTTATCAAACATAACATTAAAGGGATGAGAAATTTATTTTAAAGAAAAAATAAGAATCTAAGGATTTTAAAAATGATAAAAACAAACTAAAAGACCCAAGGTGACTTAGTGTGATAACAGAGAGGAAGAAAGAGATCTTGGGAGATGGTGTAGTCATGGAGGGTGAATTCTAGAGCATGTTGGAGCATATTTGAATCCAAAGATTGAAGATTCAGGTTGTCAAGCCTGAAGAGTGAACACATGTGTGATTTTCACTAAACAAACAAGTGTTTGTTGTTATTTGTTGGTAATGTTTCCTAGCAACAAGTTCCCTTGAGTCCCCAACTAAGAGATTCATGCTTACCTGTGCCAAAGAGACACTGATCAACGAATGGGACACCCGAGGGAATGGGATCGATGAAGGGGTGCATTCCTTGGGTTGGGCAAGTCCAGAGAAAGAGAGATGGTGTAAAAATAAGGATAGTTCACTACAAGGAAAAAACCTTGTAGCGGAGGTTTTTGCGGAAGTCCTTATAAAATAGCCCAAAAATCCGTTTATAGCAGAGGCGAACGGGCGAAGGTTTTAGCATATATTTTTATATGATGCTTTTATAAATACATAATGCACTGTTTCGTTTTCTACTATGAATGCACTGGTGCTCTAAAAAATGGTGCACCATGGAAGGGTTTTTTCAAAGAAAATATACTCTGGTGCGCTACTTAAATATTGATGCACCGGTGCACACCGTTGCTCTAAAAAATGGTGCACCATGGTAGGGTTAGTTTTAAAAAAAATACACTTTGGTGCGCTACTTAAATATTGGCACACTGGTGCATCTAATAATCGAGCACACCGTAACAAAGTTAAATAAAAAAAGGTTATCGGTCGTAAAATTCATTTTTACCCTTTTCATTGTTGTAGAGCTCTGAAGCACCAGTGCAACTTTTGCCTCTTTGAAGCACCCTTTCGTTGGTGCTTCCCTTTCTTTCCTTCCTTTCATCCGTTGCTCAGTGTGTGGCTTTCAAATTTTTCCAAACGATGGACAAATTTGGCTTTTTGGACTACATGGAAACCATGCCTCCCCGACAAGGAAATGTCCAGGTAATGTCTTCATTTCTTTATAACTTAAACTTTTAGCGGATTAAAATTCAAAATTCAGTTAAATTTCCACAGTTAAAAAAAAAAAAAATTGTGCAGTGTGTTTGAGTCGTTCATCTCACACTTCAAACGGTGCACCTTGAAAATTTACAGGGTGCACCGAAACACCATGCCTAATATTTTTTGGCAGTGCATTTTTAAACTCTAACATACTAGTGCATTGGGTAAACTTTAACGCACCGATGCGTAATTTTACCGACACAGCGCCTAAAATAATATAGTTGATTTTTCGTGGTGCGTAGAAATAATGTTAACGCACAAGGGAATTACGTTAAATGATGCACCGCATAAATAAGATATATTATTTTATGTGGTGCGTTGGTAAACTTACACACCGGTGTGTTAATGATTACCCAACAAACTTCCATAAAAAAATAAAGCCTAAATGACAAAGCACTGTAATTATCAATTTTTAAAAAATTATTGGTGCAATGCGTCTCCTTTCCTATAATGCATGGTGCATGTTGGGAAAGGCTACACAATGCAGTAACAATTTTTTAAAAAATGGGTTTACGGTGCTTTATGATTTTAAGTTTTTATTATTTTAGGTGGTGCGTTGATTAACCTTAACGCACCAGTGCGGTAAGGTTATACAATGCACCACATAAAATAATATAACAAATTTTATACAGTGTGTTATGTTACATGTGTGCACTGTAGACGGTGCTCACAAGTAATATATGCACCGCTGACGGTGCTTGACTGTTTTTCGGTGCACCGATGATGAAATTTACTTACTTTTTGAAGAAATTTATTTTTCTGTATTTATAAATAAATTTCTCATTTTCTCATTTTTTATGTTTTATGTATGAGGCTGATGTATTTTATATGTTAATCATTCAGACACCTCAACGAAAAGAGCAATACCACCAGAGGGTTGACCTGTACAATGTTGTACAGGATTGGGAGGTGAGGGAGAGGGAGAGGGATTTGTATCCTCTCCCTATTACTACATCGACCCAAGTACTCTTGAGGAATGTAGGCCTCCTTAAGTTCTATGAGGAGGCTACATACCTGAAGGGGCACTCCGGGTTCTTGGTGCAGCTGATCCGTCGATGGGATGTCCATTGATAGGATTTCTGTGTCGGTCTTGATCAGTGGTACCAGCCCACTGAGAAGGATATATATTTTATCATTGGGCTATCCAGGAGAGGGAAGGATTTTCCCCAGTTCCTTTATGTCCCAATCGGTGTTGCAGCACAAAGTCATCTCATCTACTCTCATAGATACATTGGGGTTGATATATTTTCTCCAGTTGATTTTTAGGTGTCTGGTGGAAAACTACAGATCGCTTCTTTCAGTGCAGAGGAGGTTAGGTGCCTCTCACTGTTAATGATGACCATTGTAGACTTTACCAGTGATGGGAAGTGCATTAGTTGCTCTCTTTTGTTTTATGTTAATTCTTTGGTACAGAGGCCACGATGTATTAGATGGTCTGTCATTTTTTTGCGACAGTTTTGTATAACTCTAGATAGATGTTGTGCTATGATACATGGTGTAAATGTGTTGAAATTGCACATAATATATCTAGCTATAAAATACCACACACATTTGCAGAGAGAAATTGAGAAAGAAGAAGCAAGAGAGAAAGAATGGAAGAATTATCATTAACCGTAATGAATAATTAATAATTTACACATGATATACTTTATATAACTCAACAAATGTGCACTGGAGGAGAAGCCAATGTGCCATAGTGGTGGTATAGAGTGATTTGTACACACACCATCAGTTACGGGAGTGAACTACCACATAGTCTAGTCTCTCGGGCAGTTATGGGAGTGAACTTCCACCTAGTTGAGTTAACTAGTCTACTAGTATTCAGTTACCTGACTGAAACAGAGTGAAGTGAGGAGGAGATCAGGGAATCATGGGTAATGCGCTATTCTGGTGATGATCCCAAGGACAATGCACATTAGTTGGTGATGATCCCAATGTTGCATGGTGACAAAACCAATGTGTTGAGGAAAAGATATGAATTATCTTACTCAATCATTTTTGAATCTTGCATGGCTAGGAAAAGATAGTCGGGAATGTCACCCTATGTTTTATAGCCTCAAAAATATTTTCCCAGTCCACAAGTATTAATTACAAGGGTTTAGGATGATTTATTAATGAAAACAATGTTGCAAAATAACATACAATATTTATACAAGTTTCTGAAAAATATACAGATGACAGAAAGAAAATATGGAGATCAAAAAGAAAAAGTAACCAAGTCACAAATACACACAAATGAGACAGAATAGCAATCTACTTTATTTCATTCTGAGATATCAAAAGTGTTTTTCTCTTTACAAAACCCCTGTGAGGGCATGGACCAAAGTCTAATTTAGAGATCCACGATGAACACCATACAAAAGGACTCTGACAAGAAGTAAAAACTGAAATTTATAATATGGATCAACTTTCCACAGACTACTGCCAATTTGACTCTGCAAAATATCCTTTATCAGCTATGAAACCCAATCCATAAACAAACAAGAATACGCAAACTATCAAGGATGGATCAACACCTCTAAAAAAAGCATTTGAGTGATTTGGTTCAGTTTTGAACATTGTTGTCTACAATAGGATCCTGTTGTCAAAAAGAGAATTAGGCTTTGAATAAACTCAAGAATGAATGAAAACTGAACTATCTCATGAAATCAAAAGAACAAACCTTAGTCTTGCTTTCTTTTTCTATTCTCCTCTGTTTCTTCTTCTCATTTAGCTTTTATGCCTTCCAAATAAGTTGAAGTAGTACAACTACTTTCATTAGTTAAGTTAGTTTGACTTAACTAATTTAGTTTAGGACAAATAATAATAATAGTTAAGGGCCTTTAATTAATAATAACTAGGTAGGTGTGACTCCTTGTGGCTCCCTTATTTTATTCTTTTCAAATTATAAAATAAAACACAAATGGATAATCATTTCAACACATGCCACCCTTGTAACTCCATTAGATACCTTCAAAATTGAATATTTAAATATCATAAATAATTTAAATCACATCCAAAAATATATAAATATCCACATAATCTATATTATCCAAAAAAGAGCTTGTTGTCCAAACTTTCTGCAAACCACTGTCTTCATCAATTCAATCATAAAAACACATAAATTAAAAGCCATACTTGCCACTCTGAGAGGCAATTTTTCTTTTATCATTGTTGTCCACCTTTGATTTCCCAGAATTAGCCTGTGGTTGATTTGAACCTTGAGGTCGTATTTCAATGATTACATGGGAAGAATAATCCTTCAGATGCATATGGGAGGACATGAATTTTGAGGAGTCATTTGAAGGAGAGGAAGGAGAGGCAACAAATTTTCCTTTGTCTTGCACATCGACAATATCAGTTTTAAGTATTTTGCTTGCATGTGAAGATTGGACAGGTGAATCAACAGGGGCAATCTGAACATTAGGATTTACAGGTGGTGCATGAGGTAATGAAAAATTGGGCCAGCCACGATGGTGAGAGATAGTCGGGTTGACAATCTCTTGCCATCCATCATTTGCAGGGAATTTTGGTTGCATGGACACATGAGGAGGCACATGAATACTAGGGATATTCTAAGGTTGGAAGGTAGGCCTCTCTGGTCGAGGTTGTATTATTCCTTTCACGATCCAGTTAAAGAACCCAGCTTGGAACAACTGGTTCAATTCCTGGGGATCAACATCAAAATGAATGGAGAATCTAGGCCTACTAGGCCCTCTGTTCCAGTTTTATTCGGCCTCTGTTATTTCTTCCATGGCTGTCCCTACCGAATAAACTCATCCTGTAGCAGCAATCTGTGAGTGACTAAGCCCTTAATAAACCATACATGACATTCTTCTTTCATGAATCAAAAAATTGGCTCAGAAATTGACACGAGATACATGAAAATCCATCCATAACAAACCATTTAATAATCGCCAAGTGAGCAGGGGGTGGCAGTGTTCATGGGACATATGGAGGGAGTGTAATGAGAGAAAGGTGGTATAATGAGAGGGAATAATTACACGAATACTACTCAGCAATTAATTAAATAATTTAATTGTGTAAAATATACCAAAATATCAGTTGCCAACCATTGATGTGTCATATCTTTTGTCGTTGTTACACACACCTTTTTAATTTATTTTATAGAACATGGATGTCATAAATGAAATTGGGATTATGAGGGGAATATAATGAGCGAAAAGTGGTAGTATGGAAGGGACATAATATGGATATTGTTCATATAAAAAGAAATCAAATCAAACAATCAAACATATCTCTGTTCAGACCTCCAAAATTCAATCAGTATTCACTTTTCAAAACCACCATCTAAACTGTTACTTCCTTTATAGATTTCTTGTTGGCTTCCAAAAAATAATTCATATGCCCATAAATACTCAATTATAGCAACCTTTGCATCTATAAAATAGTTATATAGCAGTCCTAATGATAGTATTGCAATCAATATGATAAACATAATAACTCTTTGAGCCACAACCATTCATATTCCAATGTTAAATCTCTTTTTTTTTCTTCTTTTAAAAACCAATATAATACGCACAGTGATCCCAACCATTTATAACCAATTCTTATTTTTTTAAATCAATAATAATATGCACAGTATTTTCCACAACTTTCCCATTATTTACACACTATTCGACACAGCCAAATTGGGCGTTAAAACTCATAATCGGGCCCCAATACATTCACACACGGGTCTCCTTTAAATATAATCAACATAAGATTTGATTCGAATAACATTCAACAAATAACATGGAACTCCTGAGCCCAAGCTTCACATAAATTAGCATGTACAAACTTCCTTTTAAAATTTCCCAATGAGAAACAAAGCCAAATCGTGCCCAATCAACCAAGCACACAGAGAGATTATTTACCCTTGACTGGATTGAAACGATATCAAGATCGTATTTAGGGTTTAAACACAACAAATGGAGAATAAGAGCAGATGGATCAATCAAAGGAAGAAGTCTTCGAAAATGCAGACAGCTTGTGCCTTTCAAATATTACCACAAACATATAACATGTAACCATACTCTTGACTGTGAGGGTTACCAAAAAATGACAGTCAACCACCTCCAACAGGGAATGAAAAGAAGAAAAATCTTAAATAACACAGTAAAATGAGTGTCCAGGCACAAAATCGTGCCCAACCAAAAGCATATATAATGCTTTCATTAAATTCTTTGGAACGTTAAGTTCAGACTGTGCATTGCTTCCAATAAATAGTGTCAGAGAGGGCAACACTATGATAGCTAACAACTTAGGGATTTTTCAAGTCAAGGCAAGAAAACTTTAAACTTACAGCAGTTCACATTGCAACCCAGAGGATCAAAAATATCAACCACAGAGACGAAAGTGGAGTGGCAATTCTTAAACACAGAGACTAGTGGTAATAATCATGTGTAAGGCTCAGAGCTTGTCAAACATAATAAATTTCCATAGAGAAATCAGACCCAAAACCCAAGCCGACCGAGCATGACTCACTGTTATTTTATCCATAAACTCATGCAAATATTACACACAACAAGGAGAGCATAGCCATTTTTTTTTCTTAAAATGCCAATAGTCCATAATAATCACCAGAAGAAACCATGGACACAATGCCAATACACAGTTCAAATATCCCATAACAGCTTAAGAAACACACAGACCGCGAGCAATACTGAGCCAAAAATTGATTCGAAGGGCATAGAAACCATCATGGATGGAAGAGTAAGGAACCCATACCTGGAAAATCCTACACGAGGAAGATACTAGACTGTATGCCCTCCTTCACGACTGAACAATGCGGAGCATCAACAACCACTAGAGCCAAAAAAACAAAATGCAAGTATGACTAGGGTGACGAGCTCGAGGGGTGTTTGAGTGACGTGCAATAAATGCACATCGCTTCTTCCCCCAACCTCATCCAATTCAATGTATGAGCCAACCAATTCACCATAGCACTAAGAATTTAATCAACCACATAACCATTGTCATATCCCATTTGCATAGTGCACCATCTTTGGTAATGTCAAACCTTTTTTAAAAATAACAATGTGATATAACGTTACCCCATGTGCATTCAACATATAAAATCCAATAAGGCACATAAATATAGTAGCAAATGTTTGTTGCACCTCTTTTTGTCACAATAATACATAGAATTAGAGCTTGTGTATAGTACTTTTATTTAAAAGAGCCTCAATATCATCCCTTAAATCAATATTATATTAAACCAATTAATGCCATATTTAATTGCAATATCAAAACAAAACTTATAATAATCCTTTCAACCATAGGGCATCCTTAACATAATATGAGAGTGGTCATCAAAGTTATCAGTGCCATGCATCAATCAACCAATCATCTTATGTCACCATAACATTCTAAACCATGATTTGAAGCATCGCAATGCAGAAGACTGTCTTGGTACCATCTCAATAGCAAACAAAATATAAGCACATCATATCCATTGTAGCTCCACAAGTCTACAAGGGGGTCCCACCTACTAATTTATTATTAATATAAATAATTAAGAGAGCTTGGAAATCATTTGCGATCATAGTATTCATAATTGTGTTTTTAAGCGTCAACAAATTGGTGAATCCACAGGGAAATTTGTTTCCAACAGATTAAGAACTCAGAATGTCTAGTTTCGTAGACCATGTGAAATATTAGATCAAGGAATTGTATATCAAAATGATTATGCAACCGGGGGAAGTTAGGCGATTTAAGGGAAAAAATGATTTTGGATTTTTGGAATAACTCATGGAAAGTGTTATGTATGAGGGGCTTATTCCTATATGCATAACATTCGATTAATCATAGCGAAAACATTCTTTGATTTAAGGAGAAAATTTTATGATGTGCTCTTATTGAATCTCGGGTCGAGGGAAGGAAAGGAAAGAAGAAAACAAGGATGAAAAACTAATTATCTTATCTAACAATAGTACTAGAAGAAGATAGCAATTTCAATGATGTCTTCAAGAAGGGACATCATGACAACTGTGTAACTTGGTTGTTATTGATTAACAATACTTGCAGAATAACATCATTGTGGAAAAACTAATCCAGAACTTTATTTATGACAAGAAAAGAAGTCAATAAAAGAAATAAAACAACAGAAATGAAACAACAGACTCACTAAAATAGCAAAGCAAGATCAAGCAATGAAACAAAAACTATAATACAGAAGTAATTCCATACAACATTTTAACTTTCAAACTGATTCCACATAGTGTTTCAAGTGGGAATCGTTGGTTCTATAGGAAAATAATTGCTCTTCAAAGTCCTTTAGAATATAAGAATTTGATCCCAGGACAAAAGTGATTTTAAAAGGACCTATCCATAACTTTTGAAACTTGGAGTGTCTTCCTCTATCAACATGATCTGAATCCCACAACAAAAATTTCTCATTGACCTTAAATCTGACAGCTTTTGCGCTTTTATTGAAATATTTCTTTACAGTTTGGTGTCTTCTCTTTATGTTCTCCAAGGAAAACATCCTTTGTTCCTCTAAAGACAACAGTGCATTTATCCTTTGAGGGATATTAGAAGAATCCAATTCTTCAATCTATAGCATCAGTCGTAGAGAAGAAAGTTCCAGCTTGGTAGGTAGAATGGCTTCTTCACCACAGACAAGCTGAAATGGAGTGAAACCTATGCTCACCTTGGTAGTAGTGCGATTTTCCCAAAGGGTGTAAGTGAGGAGGGTGTGCCATTGACGAGGCTTATATTCAATGAGCCTCTTGATAATTCTAACCAGATTTTTGTTGGTAGACTCGGCTTGCCCATTTCCTTGAGGGTAGTAAGTTGATGAGGTAAAATGTTTAAGTCCCAGTTTAGCTAGAAACTGAGTCATCTTAGCAGAAATAAAAGTGGGAACATTGTCTGTAATAATCTCTAAAGGAAGGTCAAATATGGAGAAAATATTAGTTTCAAGGAAAGAAATAACCTGCTCATCCTGTGAATGTTTAAGTGGGACAACTTCAGTCCATTTTGTAAAATAATTTGTGGTCGTCAAGATGAAAACTTTCCCTACAGAAGATGGAGGATTAATAGGACCGATAAAGTCCAAACCCCATTTTGAAAAAGGAAATTCAGGTAGGACAGGTTGCAAAGGCATGGCAGAAAGGCGTTCTTTCCCAATGAACTTTTGGCACTTGTCACAAGATCTTGAAAAGTTATAAGAATCTCGAAAAATTGAAGGCCAATAATACCCTTTTCTGATGATTTTAAATGCAGTAGTTTTAGTAGAAAAGTGGCCACCCACATGAATGATGGAATCTGAAGATCCATGGGTTTCTTGTAACAATTTATGTGTTTCCTCATTATTTACACAACGAAGTAATATACCATCAAAAGATATCGTAAACAAGAAGTCTCCTAAAATGACATATCTGGAAGATTCAAGATGGAGCCTTCTCCTTTGATGAGTATATAACTTATCTGGGCATATCTGATTTTGCAAGTAATACACCAGATCTTTATACCATGGATGTTCAACTACAGGAAGGATTTGACTATCAATGTAAAATAGTGTTGACAGAGACTTATCTTGTTCATCGATTTCTTCACTTGCTTCAGCATGTTGAGCCAAGTAAAGGGCTAAGCCATGTCCCTTAATGGTTTTTGAAGTAATGATGGTTAAATCATGCTACTGGATCTTGGCAAGACAATGTGCAAGCATCCCTGAAAGATAAGTCTGTGAGAGCAAAAACTTGACAGCAGGTAAAGGGAATTTTACCAGCGTGTGCTTACCTAAGATAAAGTGGAGAAATTTCTCCACAGCTTTAACAAGAGTGAAAACATGTTTTTCAATATAAGAATATTTGAATTCATCACCTGTTAAGCTTTGACTCGTGTAAGCTATTGCTTTTTCATTACTCTGGTCATCACATTGTATGAGGATAGAAGAGATTGCTTCCTCTGTGGAATTAGTATATATAATAAACTCTTTCTCAAAATTCTGCTTCGCCAAAACCGATGCGGAACTAATTTCCTTCTTAATCCTTACAAAATCATTCTCAACGTTATCAGTACAAGAAAATGAGTGATCTTTCTTGAGAATATTGTGAATTGGTTTGACCATTATAGCAAAATCAAGAACAAACCTACAAACAAAGTTGATAATTCTCATAAAGGATTAAACCTCATTTTTGGAAGTAGGAGAAAGAAGGTTTATAATAGTAGTAATCCTTTTGGGATCTATGCTTATTCCGGAATCAGACACAATCTGTCGAAGGATCTTTCCCTTAGTAACGTCGAAAATAGACTTAGAAGGACTTAAATAAATGTTGAATTTCCTGCATCGCATGAGAACCTTTCTAAGATGACCAAAATGATCCAATCGGTTCTTTGAATATATAGTCAAGTCATCGAGATAAATCTGAATAATCTTACCGATCAGATCGTCAAAATCTATCTGCATAACTCTTCGGAAAGTGGCACCTCCATTAGATAATCCAAAAGGCATGCATTCATAAGAAAATGTGCCCCAACGTGTAATGAAAGTAGTTTTGTATTTATCTGTCCTTTTTACCTTGATTTGATTATAAGCATAAAACCGTCAAGCAAGGACATCTTCTGTGACCCTGCAACTTCTTGTAAAATCATTTCCATATTAGGGAGAGGAAAATGGTATTTTATGCTTGCTCTATTTAATGCACGAAAATCAATGCACAATCGGATATGACCAATTGTTTTTCGAATGGGAACCAAATTGGAAAACCCACTCAGAATACTTAACAAGGAAAATTATCTCATCCTTCAAGAGTTTTTCCAACTCCTTCCGGATAGTCACTTCAAGTGCGGGGTTAATGGGTCTTTGTTTTTTCCGAACCGGTTTTATGCCTTCCTTGATAGGAATGGCTTGTTGTATAAAATCAGGATCAAAACCACTAAGATCCTCATAGGACCAAGCAAAAACATCTTGAAATTCACGAAGTAACTCAGTGAATTTCAACTTTTCTTCATCAGTACATTGGTCACCTATCTTAACATTCTTTGGGGAATCGGGTGTCCCAATGTTCAAGGAAATGGTTTCACCCACTTTCCTTTTTGATTCCTCTTCTTTATGTGTTTCTTTGTTGCATACATCACTCAATGAAAATGAACTTTCTAGTGGAGTCAATCCCTTCGGAATTTTGTTGTTTTCCATGGATATAATTTCCTTGGGATTATATGGTTCATTTTGTATGAAAGCACGGATGATTTCATCACTAGGGAAGACCTTCCATGACTCTACATTGTCAGGGATATGAGGATGATATAAAGATTGAAAAGTACAATAAGGTCTTTGTGGAAGAAGTTGCCGAGTAGGAGAGGCTGCAAAAACAACTAACATGTCAGCCATTGAATTCAATTCCCTTTTAACATGAGTGATGTTAAATGATAATAAGTTCGAGATAAGAACCCAAACAGTTTGGGTGTAGTGTTTCATTAACTTGTTTCTAGGAGAATATATTTTACGTACAATGTTTACAACAAGTTCAGAGTCCCAAAAAACTGTAAGGTGACCACAACTTAAATTATAGGCATTTTCAATGCATAGCATTAATGGTTCAAATTCAGTGACGTTGTTTGTGCAAGCAAATTCTAACCTATAGGAAAAGTTGTGAATTTTACCTACAAGTGAGTACAAGATAATGCCAGCTCCATTACCTTCGTTGGAGCATGAACCATCAAAGTGCATATGCCACATCCCATCCTCCAGGTCAATTTGTTCTAGAGTAGTGTTATCCTCATCTGCAAAGATGGAATACACTCTTAGGTCCTCCTCGACATGATTTACATTAGGCTATGGGCTGCTTTCTATATATGGTGAAACTCTTCCCTCCCTTAGGACTATGATGTTCTTCCCATTCTGAGGAACGGATAAGTGTGTCTCATCGAGTGAGAGATATCCACCTGTCAAAGCTTGCCAGTATCTTCCTAAGATGATTGAATAATTACTCATTGGCATGCCAATCACCTAAATATTAAGGGTTGTCCTTATTTCAATATGTGTGCACAGAACCAAAGTCATGTCTTTGATTTCATCTATGGTCGATTGTTGTAAACTATTATAAGAGAGAATGCTTCTGGAATTTTCATTTGTACAAGACAAGCCTAGCTCTTCCATAATAATTTTTGACATTACGCTTGGGCCTGAACCGCCATCAATCAGACAAAAATGGGCGATTTTGTCCATAATATTTACAAAAATGAAAAATGGAGGGTTTTTTACAGGGTGTCTAAATTTATTTACACCCACTTTATTTACACTAGAATCCTCTTCTTTTACCTCTTCAGAGAGATTGGCTATGGTGGAAGTTTTTCCTTCCATGAAATTTTCCAGATGCTTTTGTTGTTGAGGAACGACAACCATGTCCAGAAGTGTAGCATCGACCTTGATATTAGCCAATTGGTTGAGAATATTGTATTTGGAAGAGGGAAGAGGGGGAGGATTTCCTTGACTGTCAAGAGTCTTGGTAGATTGTTCAACAACATCTTGTGAAGACGAGATTGGGCTAGAAAAAGTACGAGGGGGATCATATTTTCCTTTTGAAGCATAGGATTTATTCTTAGTTTTTGTGAGCATGACATCCTTTAGTTCTGCGAAATCTAGAACAATAATGGTAGTTTCAGGCCTTTTGCCAAAGATGTTATCTCTGGAACTCTTCTTTACCTCACAAGTACGTTCCTCGTGATGTTCCTCGCAAAAGTTACACCAACTACGAGGCATGATGGCCTTGGGCTGAAAGTTGTTTTCATTGGGATTCCTAAAAGGTGGTGAAGAAGAAGAAGAGGCTCCAGGAGTAAGTGAAGGGACATTTCCCTTTTGCTCATACACTATCATTCGGTTATTCATTTCTTGTACAAGATGTAAGAGGGAAAACATGTATGTTTGTTTAATTGAGTCTCCCTTGGGAAGACATATTATTTCCACTTGTTCTTCATACTCTAGACAAGTATGCAAAGTGGAACCAATTTTGTCAATATATTTTTATTCAAGCCTATGACGATAAGGGGAAGGTAGAGCATTATAGTAATTCATAAAAGAGGCTTGGTTCTGAGGGATAATAAGTTCAGGAATTTGGTTATATAACTTGGTGAAACGTAGGTTGAAAGACTTGATCGGCTTACCGTCTTTGTACGCAATGTTATTTTATTCAGGTAATTGTTCAGTTGGGCTCTTAGACTGCCCATAGGTAGATTTGAACCAGTAAACTAACTCTTCCCAAGTGGAAATAATCTTGGGAGGGAGATCAAAGAAATATTTTGTTGCTTTCCCTTCAAGGGAATTAAAAAATAAGAACATACAAGTATCATTTTCATTAGCTCCTATATTGTGACAGGCATTAGAAAATGCCACCAATTGTTCATTTGTAGTGACTGTGTTATTTCCAGAAAACCTAGGGAGTTGTTGTTTGAATTTTGGGAGTGGACGGGTAGTAGGTGCTAGGTTCAAAGGAGAGGATACATGGCACGGGGTAGTAGTAGCATCTTCTTCGAATTGAAAAAGTCCATATTTATTTATGACCTTGGTGGGGTTGGTAGTAGATTGGATAGGGACTTGATGGCTATACAAGCTACCAATCACTGACGAGGTTGAAGGTTGAGATGAAGAAGCACCTCCAGTGCCACTAGAGACACCCACATATGCCATTTTGTGAATGATGAGTAAGGGAGAAAAAGACGAACTAGCTGAATCAGACAAAGTTCTCCTTAGAGTACCTTGTTGGGTTGAAAAAACAACGTTTCTTCTCCTATTTCAGCAATAGGGGTGATTTCAGGAGACAAACCTCTTCTTCTCCTAGAGATGTGAGGGTTTAAGGACATGAAAAGACGATCAAAACTTTAGGAAAAATAAATTTATAGCTTATTCCTAGGTTTTCTTTGCCTAGCCTCCCAACGTTCTCGAACACTTATGTCTTGTTCAATTCCTACCCATGAGCATTCAAGCTCAACCCGAGTATTAGCAGTTTCTAAGATGGTATTGAATAAAGTTAAAGAAATGATGGTTTGGTCTTTAAGACCGGGCTCAATATTGGGCTTCTTTGTAACATGTATTGTCATGAAGGAAAGAAAAAAGTCAAAGAATCAAAAAGATAAATATTCAATGATAATCACGAATACAATCAACCAAAGAGATATGGAAGATCTCCTCAGTATGGTCGCCAAATAAATGTTGAGGAAAAGATATGAATTATCTTACTCAATCATTTTTGAATCTTTCCTGGCTAGGAAAATATAGTCAGGACATAATATGGATATTGTTCATATAAAAATAAATCAAATCAAACAATCAAACATATCTTTGTTCAGACCTCCACAATTCAATGAGTATTCACTTTTCAAAACCACCATCTAAACTGTTACTTCATTTACAGATTGTTTGTTGGCTTCCAAAAAATAATTCATATGCCCAGAACTAATCAATTATAGCATCTTTTACATCTATATAATATTTATATAGCAGTCCTAACAATAGTATTGCAATCGATATGATAAACATAATAACCCTTTGAGGCACGACCATTCATTTTCCAATGCTAAATCTCTTTTTTTTTCTTTAAAAACCAATATAATACACACATTGATCCCAGCCATTTATAACCAATTCTTATTTTTTTAAACCAATAAGAATATGCATAGTATTTTCCACGACTTGCCCATTATTTACACATTGTTCGACACAGCCAAACTAGGCGTTAAAACTCTTAATTGGGCCCCAATCCATTCACACACAGGTCTCCTTTAAATATAATCAACATAAGATTTGATTCGAATAACATTCAACAAATAACATGCAACTCCTGAGCCCAAGCTTCACATAAATGAGCATGTATAGACTTCTTTAAAAAATTTCCAACGAGAAACAAGGCCAAATCATGCCCAATCGACCAAGCTCACACAATGCTTATTTACCCTTGATTGGATTGAAATGATATCAAGATCGTATTTAGGGTTTAAACACAACAAATGGAGAATAAGAACATATGGCTCAATCAAAGGAAGAAGTCTTTGAAAATGTAGACAGCTCGTGCCTTTCAAAAATTACCACTGACATATAACAAGTAACCATACTCTCGACTGTGAGGGTTACCAAAAAATGGCAGTCGTCCACCTCCAACAAGGAACGAAAAGAAGCGAAGTCTTAAATAACACAGTAAAATGAGTGTCCAAGCACAAACTCATGCCCAACCAAAAGCATATATAATGCTTCCATTAACTTCTTTGGAGCATTAAGTTCAGACTGTGCATTGCTTTATAAGCAACAGTGTTAGCGAGGGAAACGCTATGATAGATAATAACTTGGGGCTTTTCCAAGTCAAGGAAAGAAAAATTTAAACTTACAACAATTCACATTGCAACCCAGAGGATCGAAAATATCAACCACAGAGATGAAAGTGGAGTGGAAAATCTTAAACACAAAGACTGGTGGTAATACTCATGCGCAATGCTCAGAGCTTGTCAAACACAATAAATTTCCACGGAGAAATCAGACCCAAAACCCAAGCCGATCGAGCATTCTTCACTGTTGTTTTATCCATAAACCCATGCAAATATTACACACAACAAGGAGAGCATAACCATTCTTTTTGCTTAAAATTCCAACAGTCCAGAATAATCACCAGAAGAAACAATGGACACAATGCCAATACACGATTCAAATATCCCATAACATCTTAAGAAACACACATACCGTGAGCAATCCTGAGCCAAAAATTGATTCAAAGGGTAGAGAAACCATCATGGATGGAAGAGTAAGGAACCCATACCTGGAAAATCCTCCACGAAGAAGAGACTATATTGTATGCCTCCTTCATGACCGAACAATGTGGAGCATCAACAACCACCAAAGCCAAAAAACCAAAATGCAAGTATGACTAGGGTGATGTGCTCGAGGGGTGTTTGAGTGATGTGAATTAAATGCACGTCGCTTCTTCCCCCAACCTCATTCAATTCAACGTACGTTCCGACCAATTCACCATAGCACTAAGCATTAATCAACCACATAACCATTGCCATATCCCATTTGCATAGTGCTCCATCTTTGGTAATGTCAAACCTTTTTTAAAAATAACAATGTGCTATAACATTACCCCATGTGCATTCAACATATAACATCTAATAAGGTGCATAAATATAGTAGAAAAGGTTTGTTTCACCTCTTTTTGTCACAATAATATATAACATTAAAGCTTGTGTATAGTCTTTTTATTTAAAAGATCCTCAATATCATCCCTTATATCAAGATCATATTAAACCAATTAATGCCATATTTAATTGCAATATCAAAACAAAACTTATAATAATCCTTTCAACCATAGGGCAGCCTTAACATAATATGAGAGTGGTCATCAAATCTATCAGTGCCATGCATCAATCAACCAATCATCTTATGTCACCATAACATTCTAAACAATTATTTGAAACATCAAATTGTAGAAGACTGTGCTGGTACCATCTCAATAGCAAACAAAATATAAGCGCAGCATATCCATCATAGCTCCACAAGTCTACAAGGGGGTCCCACCTACTAGTTTATTATTAATACAAATAATTAATAGAGCTTGGAAATCATTTGTGAGCATAGTATTCATCGTTGCATTTTTAAGTGTCAACACAATGCAACATCTAGACTCCACTCAACTAGTCAAACTGAAGAGAATATTTTCCTAGAGGAATATTCTCCCTAAACTTTAGGAGACTGGATAAAGACTAATAAACGTAGGAAAAACCTTAGGAAAAATAAATCCTAGGTGTGTGTGAAGTAACTCCAACACCCGCTCTGAACATCACTATGGTAAAAATAAAGAATGGGTCCCTGTAACAAGGCCATGTTAGGTACCCAAATACAAAAGATACACTGAAATAAAGTGAGGAAAGAGGGAAAACATCATGGGAAAAACCCCCCCTCAAGGTACAATGTATGTAAGAAGAAGAGCTGACAATTTCTAGGTAACTGTGTCCTTCACTCCAAGATGACTTTTCAGAGAATGGAACTTCTGCTCAGTGAAAGTCTTGGTGAAGATGTTTGTCGTTTCTTCTGCTAAAGGAAAAAACTATAGGTTGATGGTCCCCTCATGTACTAAGTCCCGGATGTAGTGCATGTGGATCTCGATGTGCTTCGTCTGCTACCTCTCAACTAGATCTCTTTAGAACTTCAAAGTGCTCTAGTTGTCACACCATATGATGATCGGTCGATGAAACTGAATTCCCAACTCAGTGAGAAAATGTTGTAGCCACATAGCCTGAATGGTTATGTTAACTACCCCTATGTACTCTTCCTCGGTTGAAAAAAGAGCAATAGCAACCTTCTTTTTTCTCGACCAACAGATAGTCCTGGAACCAAGACTGGGTGAGTAACCAGATGTGGACTTGCGATCCGTGTTATCGTCAACCCATTCAGAATCAATGAACCCGATGATATATAATGTAGAGTATGTTGCATAATGAATCCCAAAGGTGATGGTGCCTGTACGTGTCGAAGGATACGCTTTGAAGCCTTCCAATGTAGTTCATGCGGCTCCTGCATGAACCTGGAAACTGCGCCAACTGCATAGGAGAGGTCTGGTCTAGAGTGTGTGAGATACAAAATTCTCCCCACTAGTTGTCTTTATAGTGTGGTGTCAACCAATGGAGTGTCCCCGCCATCCTCAAGTTTGACTTCTGATAAGAAAGGAGTCGGAGCAGACTTGCAGTCTGTCATGTGAAATCTCTCAAGGAGATCTCGTGCATACTTGGCCTGAGATAGTTTAATGCCTGATGCATCCTGACTGATCTCGAGTCAAAGGAAGAAGTGTATCTCAAGTCTAAGGAAGAAGTGTAGTGGACCCATGTCTATCATCAAGAACCTGTCATGTAGAATTCTCTTGACCGCAACAATCATTGAAGTCAAGCAACCGGTGATCAACAAATCATCAACATACAAAACTAAGAGTAGAAGTGAATCATCCATCTTGAGCATGTAGACATTTGGGTCTGATTTACAACATAAAATTTTCTGTGACAGAAGGTAGGAGTCCATCTTAGCATACCATGCCCTTGGAGCCTTCTTAAGGCCATACAAAGATTTCTTTAGTCGACAGACCAAAGAGGAATCCTGCATAAATCCCTGGGGCTACTCCATATAGATCTCCTCGGAGATATCACCATGAAGAAATGAATTCTTCACATCCATCTGATGGACTTCCCATCCCTTGGTTGTCCCAATGGAAAGTTCCAAATGTATGGAATCCATCTTTGCTACTGGAGTGAAGGACTCATCATAGTCACGACCATGCACCTGCTGAATGCCTTTGGAAACAAGCCTGGATTTGTATCTGCTAATATGTCCATCCACTACGCTCTTGGTCTTGTGGACCCATCTACACCTGACATGGTTCCTTCCAAAAGGAAGTGGAACTAGATCCCAAGTATGGTTCTCGAGGAGGGATTTTTACTCCTCCTGCATGGCAGATTCCCAAAAGAGATTTCCAGCAGCCTCACCATAAGACTGTGGATATGAAGACTAAAACAAGAAAATATTCTTGGAGGGAAATGGTTCAATGGCAGTGAGTGCAATAGGAAGCTCCTCGAAATCAGATCGAGTCCTTCTAGTATCGGTTGGATCACCAACAAGATCCCCTGCATCCTGAAGAGTAATCTGGACCTACTTGGGCCTCTGCTCTAGATCTGTATTTGCATCTGAATGCACTGACTCTGAATATGATTGTACTGAATCTGTATCTGGATCATCTAAATCCTATGAATCATAAATCTTGTCTGAAGAAAAGTCAGTATGTGCATGATCATCATCTCGGATAGGGGGAAGAATGAAGGTGTCTGCATGCGGATGTTGAGGTACATGTGAGACACTTTCCTCGAATTGGACACTTCGCTCAATGATGAGCTAGTCTGAGGAAAGATCAATAAGTCTATATCCCTTCACACTGTCGAAGTATCCAACAAAGATACACTCAGTGCTTTGTGGATCAAGTGCCTTCCTCTTTTCACATGGAATCTAGGCCCATGCACGTGAACCGAAAATATGAAAGTGGGTCACTTCCGGTTTGAGGCCACTCTGAGCCTCGTAGGGGGTCTTATCCTTGACGAATCTATGGGGATATTTTCTTTGGATGTAGGTTGCACAATTAAGTGCTTCGTCCCATAATATCTGTTGAAGTGACTTTGCATGTAGCATGCAAGATGCCATCTCTTTTAGAGATCTGTTTTACTTCTCAGCAACTTTTTTTTGCTGTGGAGTATAGGAAACTGTGTGATGCCACTGAATCCCTGCCTCATGAAAAATATTTTGGATCTCATGATTGACATATTCTCCCCTGTTATCTGTTTAGAGGACTTTGATTTTCTTTCTTGACTATGTCTCAACCAGGGCTTTGAAATCTTTGAGGTGTTGAAAGACCTCTATTTTTTGCCTGAGAAAGTAAATCCACGTGAAACGTGAGAAATAATCAACCAAAATAAGAACATACCTCTCTTTTCTAATTGATGGATGTGGAAAATGTCCCATGAGGTCACTATGGATCGGATCTAAAGGAGAGGAATCTCTCTGAGTCTTTCCTTTGTTGAATTTCTCTTGAGGGTGTTTTCCAAGAACACATCCCTCATAGATTCCTTTGGAGAAATGGATGTCTGGTAGACCATCAACCAATATTCACTTTCTGAGATGTTGCTTCGAACTTTTCGTTCCATATCCTCCTACTTTCATCAGCATGGGTAAGCAGTAAAGCAGAATCTGGTTCAATAAATTTAGAAAATGTATACAATCTAGATTGATGATTTACCTCATCGATAGCAACCCTAGAATTGGTTTGCATGTCATAGATGTCCACTGCATTAGGTGTGAATATGATTTTCTTTCTGGTGCCAGAATTCTCCATCTGATACATGGAGAGAAGATTGACAGAAAGTTTGGGAACATGCAACACATTCTCGAAGCTTCTGTTGGTGAGTTCAATCCTTCCTTTGCCAGTGACCTCGACTGGAGAGTTGTCCCCCATCAGAATAGGAGGACCTTTGCATGCATCCAATGAAGAATAGACTAATTTTGTGGCATCCATGTGATGTGATGCTCCTAAATCTATGATCCAAGCATCGAGAGAGGAGTTGATGGCAATCAAGCTATGGCTAGAATTGTCTTTCTTGGGATTCTAATCTTTTGGCTTCTTCTTCTTCACACCCTCAGGGATGCGATCTCCAAGGTTGTTTTGTTGTAGTATTTGATTCATTAGATTTATTTTTTTTCTGCATGCATGCGGATTCTGGATGTAATCCTTTATGGAAGTATGTGCATTTCTCCCCTTTTCTTCCGTTTCCACCTTTGGATCTAGAGGCATCGATGAAGGATTTTGAGTACCCTTCTTTCTTCGGATTTGCATGAGATTTCCTTTTGTCTTTATCTTTAGATTTTTAATATTGATGGCTGCCATATTTCATAGTAAGTGCATGCGCCTTTGGGCCTTTTATTTTTCCCATGTTGATCATGATCTTGGTTTTCTCTTGTGTCAGAGATTCGATAAATTCCTCAAGAGAAGGAATCTTCCAGGTGGCTCCAGAGGCAAATTTGACTGAATGGAATGTGGATACAAACATGGATAATTAAGGACCAAGTTTGGAGAGAATGGTGAGAACCATTTGTTTCTCCTCCTTATATTTATCAACCCCGCAAGCTTTGAGTTGCGACAATAAATCCTTGTATTTTGTAAAGCAATCTTGGAGATTGTCAAAGATTTTTGGATCCAATGTGAGAACTTCTGCCTCAATCATGTGTCCCCTCATCTCATCCTTTTTTACAAACATCCCTTCCATGGTGGTACAGGATTCATTGGGGGTTTTATAGGAAAATATGTGAAAAAGGATATTGACAGAAATGAGACTGCAAATTGTTCAGAATGCTTCATCCATTTGATTTAGATACTTGGATTTTTCTATGGTTGATGTCGATTTTGTCCCTATATTCATGGTTAACCTGTACAATCATATGATTTGAATATGCATGACCATATTCGCCTTCCATGCAAAGAAGTTGTAAGGTGTAAGAATGAATTCCTTTGGGAATTCCATTTTTCCGTTGTCTTCAATCTTTGGTACCTGCAAAAATAATTTGGTGTAGATTTTTCTTAGAAGTCTGCCAGCTTTGATAACATGTAAATTTGTTGAACCTGCACAAAATAGATCTATCTAGAAAATACCACACACATTTGCAAAGAGAAATGGAGAAAGAAGAAGCAAGAGAGAAACAATGGAAGAATTATCATTAATAAATAATGAATAATTTACACATGATATACTCGGTATAACTCAACCAATGTGCACCGGAGGAGAAGCCAATGCGCCATAGTGGTGGTCTAAACTGATATGGACACACACCAATAGTTACGGAAGTGAACTGCCTCCTAGTCTAGTCTCTCGGGAAATTACGGGAGTGAATTGCAACCTAGTTGAGTTAACTAGTCTACCAGTCTTTAGTTAACTAACTGAAACAGAGTAAAGTGAGGAGGAGATCATGGAATCATGGGTAATGTGCTAGTATTTTGATGATCCCAAGGACAATGCGCATTAGCTGGTGATGATCCCAAGGTTGCATGCTGGAAAAACCAATGCAACATCTAGACTCCACTCAACTAGTCAAACTGAAGAGAATATTCTCCTAAAGGAATATTCTCCATAAACTTTAGGAGACTGGATAAAGACTAATAAACATAGGAAAAACCTTAGGAAAAATAAATCCTAGGTGTGTGTGTAGTAACTCCAACACATGGGAGGGAGAACTTCCCTTTTACTTTAGAGTTGTTTTGTTTATTTTTTGAGAGGTTTCCAGAGACGAGTCCTACTTTTGTCTATCATCCTTCTAGGCCAATGACTCAGGTGTGGATGCACATGTGGGGCAAGATGATGCCCAAGAGGGGTTGTTGTGTTTCTTATATGATTAGTATAATGGACACATTAATTATCAATCCGGGATTCGTAATCAACAGATTTACAAGACATCAGTAAGAGAGGTAATTCTAATGTCACGAGTATAGAACTAATCTAGATTATGCATGTTGGGAATAAAGCAAACTATCAAACTAAAACAAACTTTGGTTGTATTTCATAGAGAGGCTATCTACTCCATTGTGGCACATGCAAGTATGAGATGGAGTCCTTTGACAAATCAAATCTACTATCTGACCCAGAAATCTAATTATGCAATCACACTCTGAAAAGGAAATCACACATCAATCATCAAGGCATAGCATGGGTAGTTCAATAGCCAGTATATTGGGTATGTTGTGGCTCACAATAATCTATTATGAACTTCACTAGTTATTTTCCAAATATGTTTAACTATTGCTGCCAACATCTATGTTCACTAAGAGAAATCAAATTCATAAGAATAGAAACAAGGCATATGCAAAAACAGAGTAAATAAGGATCTTAAGCAACTATATGATCAAAATCCTAAACTGAATTGTGCTACTAACATTTGAAACTGTCAAAGATGATGAATTAAATTGAGAAATCAAAGCTTCAGCTAGTCTAACAATTACACTATTGAAATCAAATGCTAACACTAATCTACAAGAATGTTGACCTCTGTTGGGAGGTGGGCCCTTGCCGCTTCAACATGTCAGCGGTTGGACTCTACAGTAAGTGCTCTTCAATCAACACATCACTCTTACTCAGATCTCAAAACATGAAATTACATTATTCTAACAACTCAATTCACATTCATTCATTGATAATCAAGACATGAAAATAAATGAAATTCTTCTATTAAACTCAAACTCGAAATATGTTCTACAATATGCAACGCTTCTCTAACATGTTGTGTTATGCTATCTCTCTAAATATCTCCCACCATCCTTTCCATGACTATTTAAACAGTCTCAGTCGTGAAACACAAGGAGGTGAAATCTTCAGTAGATCAACGATTGTCAAATTTACACATTCGGTTACATATTTTAAGCTTCATCCTCATGACATGGAGTGCATGAGGATGAATCAATAATCAAACTAGCTTAACATAGTCTTTCTAGAAACTTTGATGATCTAATAAACATTCAACAATTATCTTAGGCACGATCTTGAGCTAAACTTGCCATACTTTTTTTCTTCTACTGGTACCGAATCATGACAGGTGAGACACGGTGGATAGTACTAGATCCGAACAACATGCAATTGGTTGGTACCAGACTAAAACAGGTTTCGGTGCTGGTACCAGATCGCGACAGTGAGTGATCTATGGGTACCGGATCTGAACAAGAGGCGCTCTTGGTAACGGATTCGAACATTGAGTGATCTGGCGCATAAGTATCGGATGGCTTGGCTAACATAGGAGTGTCAGAATTGTCCAAAGTTCAAAGGCTACATATGGCAATTTAAACATTAGTACATGAAATATTTAATCTCCTAGCTTAATAAAACACAAAATGCATGAATTCAAATATACTTTACCTCATGACCTTATAAGTGACTGGAGATAGTGTTCTTTGTCGTTTATCCAAGCTTAGGTAGGACAAAAAGGTATAAATGAGGAGTATAATATGGTAATGGGGATGTCAATCTAGAGGACCAACAGGGGTCAACCAGAGTTTCCAGCTAGGATTTCCACTGACACACTGGGGCTACTAGCCAGTGAGGCCGATTACATGTCCGTGATGGTATCATGTCCTTACACAGGGTTGGACTGGAGAGGATGTATGAACATCCTCTTCACACCGGATGAGCCACTAGATGCTAGAGGTAATATTAGTGTTTTATTTAAATTAATCTAGTTTCATTTTATTGTCTTACTTAATTATAACAAAATTAATTATAACACATTGTTTAACTTGTTTTATTAAATTTTTTAATGAAATTATCTAATTATTTTTGTGTACTATACATTTTGAAAATATTGGCACATTCATTGGGGATGTGTCTCCTCCCCCACTAAAGTATGAGGATATTCTCGAGGCCACGACAGGTCAGTGTCCTTGAGTGCAGATACTCGACATGCGTCGTAGGTCGGATACTAGATTTGTGTTGGAGTTGGGCGACCGATTTTGTGCACTTTTGGTTGAGGTGGGAGCCTGCCCTCTGTTGATGTGAGACATCAAGGTAGATCATATTCTATTGGATCTTTGGAGGGAGATGACACGCGATATGATGCCTCTTATGCGTCATATCATCGGAGCTACCAAGATACTAGCAGCGAGGAGGGTTGTCGATGATACACACTCTTTCTCCAGTACTCATTTGTCTAGTACCCCTTCGTCCAGTACCCCATAGACTGATGAGGGTGGTCATGATCCTTCTCCTCCTCCTCCTTCACCTCACCTATATGAACAGGAAACACTTATTCCTCCACTGCATGTTTCTCATCAGAGAGTCAACCTTCCACTTCCTCCTAGCCATCCATCATATTCTACTATAGACTAGGCCTCCACTATTGTTATAGATATGATTATCACATTGGTTGGAACAAATATGATATAATAGTTATTTGACTTGTTCATGATATAATAGTTATGATATGATATAATAGTTAAAATAACTATTATATCATATTTGTTCCAACCGATGTGATAATCATATCTATAACAATAGTGGAGGCCTAGTCTATAGTAGAAGATGACAGATGGCCAGGAGGAAGTGGAAGGTTGACTCTCTCTCTCTCTCTCTCTCTCTCTTGTTGATCATGATGATGTACTTAATTAATTTATATCTTGATGTTGATGTGTACATTTTTAGGTCATATTAGATATATTTGTTAAATATGATTGATAGATGTGTATGTTAAATGAATCTTGTTATATGTGTGTGATGATGATGCTCTATTAGATTATTAGATTTGTGTGTTATCTAATTAATCACGTTTATATGTGCTAAAGGTATATATAATTAGATGATGTTAGTGAATTTAAATGTGTATTTTAGATGATGTTTATGTTTGTTAGATGGTTATCATCATGATGTTTATTTTTATTAAATGATCTTTATTATAGATTACGTATTGGTGAACTTATATAAAAATTTAATATATGAAACATAAATGCCATATAAATATAATGACCCTGGGAACCTAGTAGTCACTGTTGAAATTAATGGTATTTCCTTACCGAACACACTCATTGATCTGGGTGCAACAATTAATGTAATGCCTTTTGACACTATGCAAAAACTCCAAATCAACCAGTTAAGGCCAACCCAAACCATGATATATTTGGCAGATAAGTCAGTCATTATCCCTACAGGAAGTTTAGATGATGTCACAGTCACACTAGCTTCTTAGGTGTATCCAGTAGAATTTCTGGTCATCTATTCTAAATCATCCTCCAAATCAGGACACCCTGTGGTTCTTGGTCACCCTTGTCTGGCCACAACAAATGCCTTTATCAGTTGTCGGTCTAGCGAGATGACTATATCTAATGGAACACATAGCCAAAAGATTGTCCTCTTCCCCACTGCTCAACCAACACAAGAAATACCTGTTGATACTGAGAGGGGGGTGAATCAGTATCAAGTACAATTTTAAAAAAAATTCAACTTATACTTAAACCATTCAACTATATCCAATGAACAATGAACAATAGTATAAGATTTACACCAATACACCACAATAGACCATGCACGATATATGAGAAATAATCAATAGTTATTGTTCAAGGGAAGTAATGACTTCCAAAGGTAGCTACAACTTCCAAATGTAAAGGGAGGGATAAACCTCCAAGAGGAAGATACAATCCTCCAATATCAAGAGAGTATTTAACTCTCCATCCTTTCCCCTTCCTTCCACCCAAGAATATATGAGAGATAATAAAACTTTACATTAAATCATCACCATCAACCAACCATCACATAGAACCTAATAATGCTTCCTGAGACTTCTTCAATTTATGCAATTCTTCAATTCCTGGAATACTTTGATCCTGTAGATAATATTACTCAATGTATTCTCTGAAAATTCTCCAAGTTTCACTCATTTAATCCTCCCCAAAATCAAGTTATAGAGAGAATGGTAGACTTTGTTCAATTCTGGTTTATTCAGGAGACCGAACTTGTGCAGAATGCCCCGCGCTCAATATTTAACATCAGATTATGAAACTCGCACACAAGAAACTACAGTCTGTACTCTTTCCAATTCAATCTGTCTCACTTCATTTGGATTCTCTATGAATAAGTTATGATTGTTTTACCCAGAAAACCTGTTTATTGACTAGCTTCAGGACTGGTCAAAAACCCTATCTTCCACAGAGTGTATCTCCATAATTATAGTGAATCAAGAGCTGAAACTTTTACCACATGAACCTTGATATGTATTCTCCATAACATAGAAATTTCACCATCTAAATCGTTCTAGAAAAAACGTTATAGCGAAAATGGTAAGATGACCTGAAAATAACATACCTTAGAACACATCACCAAAAGACTTCATCCTCCCTTGAAATCCGGCCTTCTTTACTTCTAATTTCCTTTGAAATTTGACTTGTGTATCAAATGAATGTATAATGATATTTATTTATACCATTTATGTCACATCCTTTTAACATTAGGGCCAACCTTACACTTTCTTATTTTGTAATTTTGTTCTTAAATTATCTTCAGGGCCTACATGTACTTCCTTCTTTAATTCACTTTGTCATCTTCAAAAATTGATTTCTCCTCAACCATGAGGATCCACGTGACGTTCCACATGCCACCGGAAACAACTTGATGTATATTATCCATCCATTGGTGGTGTATCTGCATGTGCATTGTTCTTCATGTCCAAATACCTTCATCAATCTTGTGGTCCAAAACTCATGACTAGGATTGACATCAATGACAACAACCAATCTTCCAACAATCTCCCCCTTTGTCATTGATGGAAACAATCATGCTCCCTCTATCATCATGATCCCAATTTCTCTCCCCATTTGACATCAATGGCAAAGGGTAGGGCTTCTCCCCCTAAGTTTAATGGCAAAAGGTAACTCTCTTCTTTGGGGCTACTCCCGCTGAACATGTGGCACTCAATAATACTTCATCCTTATTTTTGGTCTTTGGGAATTTTTATTCCTTGGAATCCTTTTATGTGGCTTCTATATTCTCTCTCTTCTTCATGTCTAGGATGTATGTTGTTCGGTCTTCTTGTTGTAGTTGCAACCCATCTTCTTGAGTTATTTTCTCTGATTTTACATTTTCGGGAGTCAAACCTAAGAGTGTATCATTGATCACATATTTTGCTGACACTGAGGAGATTATGATTCAGATATTCAACCAAAAGGACTTTTATTGCTTTTACATTTTCACTTCCAATATTTACATTTCCTTTTCCAAGTATTTTAGTAGATGAGTTATCTCCAAATGTAACATTTCCACCCTTTTTCTTCAAGCTGACAAATTTTCTTTGATCTCTGGTCATATGAGATGAGAACCCACTGTCTATGAACCATTCATCTTCTTCTTTGCATTCTTTAGCGACCAATGTTATTTGACAATTTTCATTTTGTGGAATTTCTTTCCTTTTCCATGTTGTAGTTGGTATACATACATTTGGCATATGATTATCTTCCTTCATCTCTCTACAATCTCGTGCTTTATGACCAAGATTATTGCACTTGTAACATACAATATTTTGATCCATTAATGGGTCCAATGGATTATAATTTATGTTGATAGGTCTGCGAACATTTCCATATCTACTATTTTCACCATTCATGTAACTTGCATAGTTATTCCTTTCATTGATTCTACAATTGATTGCCTTGTGTCCAAAATTTCCACAAGTATAACAATGTCCAAGAAAGAAATTTTGATACCTGGGAGTAAGTGATCTTATTTGTGGTGTGGTCGATATGGGTTCACAATCTATTCTTCTGCAATTTCCTTCATAATGATTTCTTTCATACCTGATGGGAGATGATCTTCTTGATGTCTCATTCCTTCTGAATTCTAGCCTTCTATCTTGTTGTTCAACTTGTTCTGGAGTGTTGGTTTCATCATTTTCATCTTCCTTCTCTTTTTTTGTTGTCTTCAAACTGTCATTGTGTCCTAGTCCTGTCTTGTCATTTGGAGATCTTTGATTGCTAAGGATCTCATCTAATTTTTCAGTGCTTTTTTCGAACTTCTTCAACTTTTCTGTTGTCAATAGTAGCTCCCCTTTTGTGTGATCCAATTCTGATTTCAATTTCTCATAATCTTCTAATTGTTCCTTCAAGCTATTAATGGTCTTTTCAAGCTTGTAATTATCTTCTTCACAAAATTCACCTTTTAGTATTATGTTTGTGTTTCTAAGCTAGCTATTTTCAGTTTCAACATTCTTCAACTTTTCAAGATTCTCATCTTTGTGTTCACTCTCTGCAATGTATTTGTATCCCCAAAAGGAATCAAGGTTGGTTTCTTCGTCTAAATCTTCTTCACAAATGATTTATTCTTCTTTAGAATTCTTGTGATCATCATCCTGGGTTTCTTGGATTATGAAGAGGACTTCTCCTCCATCATTATCTTCTTCATCACTCTCATCTAAGGAGATGTCATCATCCTTGGAGTAGAAGCTCTTTTTATTGTTAAGACTTCTCTTTTTATAGTAGCAGTTTTCAACAATATGTCATATTCTACCACAGTTAAAGCATTTGAGAGGAGACTTACCTTTGTATATTCCACTTCCCTTCTGAAACCTTCTTACAAAATTTGTTATTTCTTCATCAAGGTCATTATCCTTGTCTCTTTTCTTCTTTATGGATTTAAAGGTTGCTTCATTGTTTGTTTGGTCACTTTCTGTACATGTTCTCATTTCATATGCTATAAGAGACCCATGTAATTCATCCATTGTCATTTTGGTCAAGTCCCTAGTTTCTTCAATGGCGGAGACCTTAGCATCATACTTTAAGAGAAGTGATCTCAACACTTTTTGTACAACCAATGATTCATAGCTCTTCACCTAATCCTCTAATAGCATTAACAACTTCATCACCTCTAAGAAGATAGGTTGCAATATCTTCATTTTCATTCATCTTCAAATTTTCAAATTCTGATCTATGTCGTTGAAGCTTGAACTGCTTAACTTTTGGATCACCTTCATAGATACTCTTGAGTTTGTCCCATACCTATTTAGCAGTGTTGCAGCCCATCACTTTGCTAGCAATGGTTGGTGCCAATGCTACTAGAATAACATGTCTAGATTTTGAATCACAACTCATAAGCTTCTTCTCATTTGGATCGGTTGGAGCATTATTTGGGATTACATAGCCATTTACAACTGAGTACCAAATGTCTACTCCCAAAGACGTTAGGTAAGTTTTCACTCCATCACTCCAGTATGCATAATTTCTTCCATCAAATTTTTGAATCGCATTTGAAATGTTCTCATGGTCATCCATCTCTGCTCAGGATTTTCCTTCCAGTGGTTAAATTGTTCTGAAGGCAACCGGCTCTGATACCAATTGTCGATACTAAGAGGGGGGTGAATCAGTATCAAGTAAAATTTAAAACATTTTTCAAATTATACTTAAACCATTCAACTATATCCAATGAGAAATGAACAATAGTATAAGAGTTACACCAATACACCACAATACACCATGCACAATATATGAGAAATAATC
>ML786134.1:487743-502538 GCA_009831015.1 Picea engelmannii
TTAAATAACTCATGCATGGTTTGGGATCTTTGGAGGATCTTTTTGGGTTGTCTACGGTTGCGCTCTCCCCTCCTATTTTCTGAGGCCTTTCTTCGGAGGCCATAGGCCCTTCCCTTTCCTTTCCCTCACCTGAACGATCTGCCCTTTTACCTTTTCCTACATCCCCTCTCTAGTTTTTGTCCCTTGTCTGCGGTTTCAAACGCAAAAGAAGTGGCAGTAGTATGTAAGGAGAGACACATGGCAGACGAAGAGGAAGAATTATTGGACTATGACAACATCCCTTCTTGCGATATTCTCTCCCGCAAATGATATTCTCGAGATTTATGCGGTGTCTACACCCTATATTCACACATGTTATGAGTTGCATATGAAATGACCATCCTATGAACCCGTACATGCATATCCAGTTGAAACTCGAAGGATCATATTCTCTCTCTCGCTACCTGATGTTTCTAAAAACAAGGGTAATTTTTCTAAGGAAAATTGTTCATTAGTCACTCCAAATTTGGCAGAAGACAAAAGCAAGGCCGAGTACAGAAACATAGGCACTGGCTCTCGCAAATCAATAGCAAAGTGTTTCAAGGAGAAGGCTAGCTCGGTTAGCATGGTGGTGGGTGAAGATATGCCCATCACCGAAATCTCAAATTTAGCCGGGAAAATGTTGGTGGGGAGGTTTAATGGGAAATCCCCAAGGGAGAAAAACCTAGCCTCCTGGATGGAGTATCAATGGAATCCTTTGTTAGGCTACTCCCCAAACATACATATCCTTCCCTATGGTTGGATTTCTTTATTATTTATGACAGAATAATATTGTGAATGCATTTGTAAAAAAGACTGGTCCTGAGGCCCGTTTAGCCTTTCTCTTAAACAATGGACTGCAAATTTTGATCCCATGAAGGAATCCTTGGAAGTCATGAAAGTCTAGGCCATTCTCCTAGGGATTCCCCTAGAATTTTGGACATGGGAAGCCATGGAAGCTATGGGGAATAGATTGGGAATGTTCATAAAGATGGAACAAAACTGGGCTTCCAAACGTGACCAGATGGGCATGGATTCAGGTTGAAGTAGATGTGAGAAAAGGTTTAGTTGGAAGCATTGAGATATTGTATGTAGATATAACCTGGATCCAAAAATTCAAATACTGGAGCCTCCCGTTTAGATTCCATGGATGCTACAAAATTGGACATTTTAAATCCCAATGTACTAGAGTGGCACCACCAGTTCAGGGCCCAGAGAAATTATGGAATCCCAAGTCCACCATTCGATGAAACAAACATGTGGAGGAAGTTTCAACTAGCACAAAATAAGAGGATCTTTCTCTGAACCAAGGAAAGGTGGCAGCCTCCAGTATGGATTTGGGCGACCTGGTTGGAAAGACCTATCCTTCATGATTACTTTCTTCTAATTTAGTTACTTCCATGCTCCTTCTTTCTGAAAATTTCTTGGTTTTCTCCCCCCTATTTCCCATGTGGTTCCCCCTCCTGGCCCTCCTTGTCCTTTGGGTTCCCCTTCTCCTCCTCCGTTTCCCATTCTCTCTTCCTCTCCTCTCAATCCTTATGTTACTTGCTCCCCTAGTGTCTTTCCCTCCCCCTCTTCTGTGGCAGATTCATGATCCCCAACTAGGGTCTCTCCGCTTCAAGCCTTGAGTTCTATCCATTCCCTTCTTGAATCCACCCCCTCTAATAAGGATCTAGCCTTAGGTTATGCCCTCCATTCAAAAATTCTCCCTTAAAACCCTACTCGTCGAAAGGGGGGGAGGATTTAAATCCCTTACCCTCATCCCAAGTCAGAAGGAAATATAATCTCTCTAAATACAAGGAGAAGGTTGCAGTAGAAATATAGAAATGCACCCAAGCCACAATCAATAGGGTCCTTAGAGTGGAAAAAGGTCCCTCTAAGAGGCTGCGACGAAAATGCTATCCTTGAATGTGAGAGGGGTGGGTGGGGGCTAAAGAAGTTATCCCTCCACAGACTCTTTGAGAGTGTGAATCCTAAAGTCATTATGATACAGGAAACGATGTGCTCTAGAGTACATGCAAGGGATTTGTTATGTAAGTGGTTGAAAAACTGGTCATTCAGCACGATTGATGTTGATGGATTGTCTAGTGGATTTATTTCAGGATGGAGCCTGTATTTTTAGGCTCTTTCATTCTCTTCAGTAAGGAATTTGATCTCTATTTCTCTAAAGCATAAAAATTCATATTTTGTTTTCTCTTTGGTCAACATATATGGGCCATATTCTGATCACATCTCCATTTGGGAGGACTTATCTAATGCTGGTACCTTTTCCATCCCTAATTTGGTGGTAGGAGAGGATTTGAAATTCACCCTCTCCCTCAGAGAAGTGTGGGGGTGAAACCCAAGAGAGGAGAGACATAAAATTTTCTTCCTCTCCTTCATGGAAGAAAATAAATTGGTGGACCTAGAACCAACAAAATTATCACCAACTTGGAGGAAATTTAGGACAGGGAATGAGGAGGTGGCTAAGAAGTTGGATCGCTTCCTAGTTTCGGAGTCGATGCTCTCCATGGGCTCCAATTTCAGATCAGTTGTTGAGTATGGTAGTATTTCTTATCATTGACATGTATCCTTTCAATGGATATCAAGCATGGATTCCCCCCTTTCCCCTATGTAGATAAGCTAGGTGTGGTTGGAGGAAGACAATTTCAGGAAAATGGTGTCTTCTACTTGGAAGACAATTTCAGGAAAATGGTGTCTTCTACTTGGAATAAATTATCTTCTAGAGATCTAGTACCTTGCATGGTCCAATTTTCTAATAACCTCTAAGAGACTAAGAAATGGCTACCTATCTGGAAATCCCAGAGGCTTAGAAACCTAAAAGAGACTGAGAAAAAAATTCCTAACCTTTATAATAACATTGATGAAGTCCCTTTGACAGAAGCTCAACTAGAGGAATTGAAAAACCTGGAAAATATTTGTTCAAATTGGTTAAAAAATGAAGAAAATTAATGGTGTCTAAAGATAAAGGCTCTGTGGCTATAGGTTGGAGACAACAATACTAATTTTTTTCATCATTATGAAAAATTCAGGAAAAATCTCAATACTACATGGGATATCAAAGTGGAATACGAGACATCGACAAGATCATTAAAGGATAAAGTTGAATAAGGGGTAAGTCATTTCCAGAATCTTTTCTCGTCACAGGTTGGTTTCCCTATTCAAGAAATATTGGAGGATGTTGGGAAATTCCTCTCTGTGTTAACCAAAGAATTGAACCAGTCCCTGGGAGAGGAAATTACAAAAGTTGAATTGTTTGTTTCCCTTTCTTCGATGAAGAATGGAAAGAGTCTCAGTCCATGCGGTTTCCTAGTTGAATTTTACAAATCATTTTATGACCTCTTAAAGGATGACTTGTTGTTAGTAGTCTGAGAATATCAAAGGGAAGGAAAGGTCTTCAATACTCTCAACTCTACCTTCCTCTTTCTTATTCCTAAGAAACATTTTTAGAAACATTTGATGATTTCCTCCCTATCTCATGTTGTAACGTAATTTACAAACTGATTACGAAAGTTATTTCGAGAAGATTGACACCGATGCTAAGAAAAATCATAGGAGAGGATAAATTTGGCTTTCTCCATAACAAATAGATTCATGACATCGTTGTGATATCCCAAGAAGTTCTCCACTCTGTTAATAAGCATAACTTGAAGGCAACCATTCTCAAACTGGACCTCTCAAAGGCCTATGACAGGGTGGACAAGAAATTTCTATGATTGATCTTAATTCAATTGGTAATGAATTTTTTTTGTCAATTGGATTATGGGATCTTTATAAAGTGCTTATTTTGTTGTTCTTATTAACAGAGCGCCCTATGATTTCTTCAAAGCCTCTAGGGGTCTACGCCAAGGATGTCCCCTCTCTCCCTTTCTTTTTTTACTAATAGAATAAGCTTTCATTCGTTTGATCAAGGAAGCCCGTGGATCTGGTCTATTAAGAGGAGTAGGTGTCTCAGTATCTGAATAAATCTCCCATTTTCTCTTCATAGATCACAACAATACTAATTGTTTTCATCATTATGAAAAATTTAGGAAAAATCTCAATACTACATGGGATATCAAAGTGGAAGACGAGACATCAACAAGATATTTAAAGGATAAAGTTGAAGCAAGGGTAAGTCATTTCCAGAATCTTTTCTCATCACAAGTTGGTTTCCCTATTCAAGAAATATTGGAGGATGTTGGGAAATTCCTCTATGTTTTCATCAAAGAATTGAACTAGTCCCTAAGAGAGGAAATTACAAAAGTTGAATTTATCGTTTCCCTTTCTTTGACGAAGAATGTAAAGGGTCTCAGTCCAGGTGGTTTCCAAGTTGAATTTTACAAATCATTTTATGACCTCCTAAAGGATGACTTGTTGTTAGTAGTCTGAGAATCCCAAAGGGAAGGAAAGGTCTTCAATACTCTCAACTCTACCTTCCTCTTTCTTATACCTAAGAAACATGTTTTGGAAACATTTGATGATTTCCTCCCTATCTCATGTTGTAACGTAATTTACAAACTGATTACGAAAGTTATTTTGAGAAGATTGACACCGATGCTAAGCAAAATCATAGGAGAGGAGAAATTTGGATTTCTCCATAACAAATAGATTCATGACACTGTTGCGATATCCCAAGAATTTCTCCACTCTGTTAATAAGTAGAACTTGAAGGCGACCATTCTCAAACTGGACCTCTCAAAGGCCTATGACAGGGTGGATAGGAAATTTCTACGATTGATCTTAATTCAATTGGTAATGATTTTTTTCTGTCAATTGGATTATGGGATATTTATAAAGCACTTATTTTGTTGTTCTTATTAACAAAGCTCCCTTTGAGTTCTTCAAAGCCTATAGGGGTCTATGCCAAGGATGCCCCCTCTCTCCCTTTATTTTTTTACTAATAGACGAAGCTTTTAGTCTTTTGATCAAGGAAGACCGTGGAGTTGGTTTGTTAAGAGGAGTAGAGGTCTCGGTATCTGAAGAAATATCCCATTTTCTCTTTGTAGATGATATCTTGGTCGGCCTATTTTCTTCAGTTCGAGATTTTTCTTGTCTAAAAAATATATTGAATCTTTTTTGTTGAGCCACGGGGATTTCAATAAATCTGGAAAATTCTTGTATCATTCTTAATCATTGCTCTATCTCCGAAGAGGACTCCCTCCTTAACATTATGCCATCCCTAAGTAAACATTTAAGTGATGGCTTCAAATATGTTAGTTTCTGTTTAAAACTTGATTGTTATAAAAAACAGGATTGAAATTGATCGATAAGGAAGGTGGAGACGTGGATCTTGCTATGGGTAAATCGTTTGTTATCGAGAGGAGGTCGTCTGGTGTTGTTAAAAATCCATTCTTGAAAGTTTTTGGTATACTGGAAATCCATCGCAACAATTCCAAAAGGATTTCTAGACAAAATTAGAAGGCTATGTTTTCGTTTCTTATGGGCGGGACATAAATTCCCAGGAGGCATCCAACTTGCAAGCTGGAAATCTTTAGCTCTACCAAAAGAACTGGGAGGATGAGGTCTAAAAGACATTCTACTCTTCACAAAATCTCTCACATGTCATAATTTGTGGCATTTATCTATGGGAAATTCCTTTTGGATAAGAGTGATGAACTCAAAAAACTTTCCAAATCTCCTTGTAATTGATTGGTTCAGAACCTGAGTGAAATACTCCAAAGGATCAATTGTTTGGAAAGTGTTAGTTGAATCCTTTCCCTTGGTAGGATATTGGACTATATAGAAGGTTGGGAATGGGAAAAAGGTTCATGTAGGGGAAGACCCCTGGATTGGAGCTGGAGATAAGTTCCATCATTCCCCTCCGCTCATTCTAGCTCTAAAGGAAAAAAATGTTTGTTCTCTTTTTTATTCTAGTATTGGAGTTCCTCATCTCAGAGGTCATCTAGGTTGGAAGGATTCTTATATGATTTAATTACTAAAGTAACTACAATATGAATGGGAATCTTATGTTAAAATCATTTGTGAAAATTTCATCATCCTTGATGAGGAACAAAATATTCCCTTTGTTGGTCCTGGAACCCGAAATCTGGCTCTTATACAGTCAAACTTGGTTACAAATCCTGGGTTGAGGAAAATTTTCATGATCATATCAAATGGTGGTGGAAACCACTATGGAAGTTTAAATTTCCCCTTAAATGCAAAATAACCTTTTGGCTTTCCCTTAACAACAAACTATTGACCTGGGATAATGGCATTAAAAGAGGACGGTTTGTCCCAAGCAAATGCCCTTTATGTTTAAATGATGCAGAATCAATTTCTCACCTTTTTGTATCATGTTCTTATGCAAGACAAGTCTATGCAGCTATAAAAGGAAAATTAAAATCTCAATCAAATTCAGAAAAATAATCGTTGGATGAATGCTTCAGTGTATGGGTTTAGGACCGATCTGTGGCTCTGTACTCTGGTGTGTCGAGCTTCATGATCTCCAACATCTGATGGGAAAGAAACTGTGTTATTTTCAAGGATAATATTATTCCCCTTGAAGTAAAAACAACCCTTACTCTTCGAATGGCAAAATATTATAAACATGATCCTAAACCTTGAAAACAACAGATTATAATCCCTCCTACTATTGATTACTCTGTTCCCTAGGGATTTTTTTATGGGTTCAACCAAGGCCATCCTATAAAATGTGGAGCAGGGGCGGTCCTCTTATTAATCCATTCTCACATTATTCACATCATATATGCTCTGGGTGGGGGCTCAAACAACAAAGAAGAGCTTATATCTCTTTGGGTTCTCCTTGAAGCAGCCAAAGAAAAAGGTGTTACTAAGCTACAGGTTTTCGGTGACTCTAAAATGGCCATTGATTGGGATTGCAGAAGAACCTCCATTGAAATCCCGCATTTAGCTTCCATAATGAGGGATATCAAGCTAACTTTCAGGACTTTAGAGAGGCTATCCTTTATTCACATTCTAAGAGAGCTCAATACTAAAGCTGGTGAATTGTCTAAACAAGCGTTGGAAATGCAAAACGGGGCTTTTACTTTTTATGAGTATATGAATGGACATGAGATTGAAGAAATGGAATTTTGGTTTTGAATAGTATGCATCTCCTTTCTGAGACAATGTATTGAAGAAAGATAAGTTATGTCATGTTTTGAAGAAGGCTTACTAGAATAAAATAAAAATATAGATAACACTTTCTTGATCAAAGGAATAGTTCTGTATAGTCCTGAACCTGATGCAAAATGTATATTTCTTAGTATGGAATACAAAAGTTATTTTTCTCGAGAAAAAATAAAATCATGCATGGTTTAAAATATTCATAACTCAAATGCTCAAGCAAGGAGATACAATGCAAAACTTAAAATTTCTCTAAGATATTTAAGGATCAAAATCATATCACTAACAAAAATGCTTTATACAAGTGCTTGATTGTGTCCAAGGGTAAGAGGATCGTTAATAAATGGATAAATGCCACATTCTATACACATCAGAGTTCTAAAACCATTGTGACAATGAAACAATGTTTTGGAGAGCTCTTTTTTAGGTCTCAATGCTTCAATAACATGTTGGTAAAGGGTCAAACTTCTAACGTCTTGAGGCCTTTGTTTTTGAATAAAAAGAGAAAAATCCTATTAAAAACTTTGCAATACAAAAAGCCACATGGAAGCATTATGCTAGTTGTTCTGCCAAATTAGCGGAAACTAGAACAAATGGCAGATTGTGATGTCTTTGTCAAAAATTTCAAACCTCCATATTCCCTACCAAACGGAAACTAGGGAAGATGGTGGATTCGATTCTATGCACCAGTGTGCTAAGAAACCATGAAAATTAAACTGAAAATTAACAGTCAAACTGTAAAACATGGACATGAACATGAAAGTAAAACTGCATTGTAGCAACGTAAAGAGTCGAGTTGAGAATGCTTGTGATATCCAAGCAAGTAGATTACCCATTTTCACCTGATTTCATGTCGCCCGGGTCACCTATGATGGGGTCATTCCTAGGCTGGAGCACGAATGGCCTGGAAAAATTCGAACACCTCTGGGTTGTTGGTGCGTTCGAGTAGGCCTCGTACAACATATCAATTCTCTGATGCATGAGGGTGTCTCAATGAATTTGATCAACCATATGGATTTGCAACTCAAAAATGAGCGCTAACTTCTCCAGATGGAAGAAGGGTGGTGGATCTTGGCTGAAATCCGAGATTGTCGTGAGTGGTGGTGGCGCCAAGATTGGGCCACCCTCCACCTCCAAACCACAGACTACCACTGCCTTGCATGAGTCCTCCTGATCCACTTCCCTATCCTTTGTTGTCCTGAGCTGCTCTGTCGTCTCGTGCGCCTCAGTTGCCTCCGCCTCACCTGAGTCTTTGATTTGGATGGTGTCCTCGGGGTCGAGGTGGAGGAATTACTATGGGAAGTCCTCCTCAATTATGTATGTAGGTTCTTCCCTAGCTTCCCACTCGTGATGGAAAGTTCTTGGAGCACTCATTCCTATTGGGAATTGGTTGGGGGGTTGCCAATTGTCTGGAACAGTGAGGAGGAGGGATTCTGGAGGAAACTGGATAGGTTCCTCTGGAATCACCTCCTCCACGTATGCCATCGGTGACATTCTGGATTTCTCCCTTCACTGAGTACATGCTATGGACAAGGCTCACTCTAGTCGTTGTGCCCTCCTCTGTCAAGCAGTGAAACTGTGCCAGGTAGGGTCACGACGTGACCTGCCTCTTTCCCTCGGCATGGAGGAGCAAGGGAAGGTGAAAATGAGCAAGTTAAGAGTGATGGGAGCCAATTGGTGGCTGCACCAGTGCTCAGAGCATCCGGGCTGGTGGAACGCCAAGGTGAAAATGGCTCCTTTCTCCATTGCATAGGATGATAATGAAGAGGTCCGACATGACCGTTGCACCAAACTTTCCTCATCCGATGCATCTCGTGACCGCCATTTTTATCACGTGAGGGAACTGTCTTTCGCTGCTTGACGGGAAGTAATGGCTTCCTTCCATTTAATGGTGAGGGGAGGGGACCTGACCTGACATATTAATGGCTAGCGTTTGGGGCAGGCTATGTGGCTGCCCTATGCTACATGGCACCCCATCCGGGACATCTTGAGGCCTTTTAACCCCTACAACATAGATAATTCTTTCCAATGAAAGAGCCTTTGAATCCTTGGGATTATAGGCATGTGCCTCAATATCTTATGAGGAGGACCATGTGATTTACCATTTTTATTTTATTTATGGTACTTGTGGTGCCCACATTTCAGACATATCTCTTTGTCTTCATATTCTCCTATATATAGAATATAATCATCCAGACATTCATGATATGCTATGTACTCAGCACCCAACATTTTCAACATCTGATTTTCCTCTTCGTAGCTACCGTACAAGACATTATCACTCAGAAGAACCTTATCTTTGAATAACCTGCAGTTAGTGGGAAATAGAAATGTATAATGTCATTTACGTTCATAAAATCGACCATTTGTAATGTTGATTGTGTGACAATATTTCTCAAAATATAAGGGACTTGATGGCCAGTTACCTCAATATTATCGAGAAACATGTGTTTGACATGCCAAACTTTACTTTCAAGTTGTACAGTAACATTGTTGTCCCTATCTGGGTAGAATTTGACCGACTAGGTCCAAAGAGAGGGGTGGTGGAAGCATATTTCAGGCTTTCGAAAAAAGTATCAATGATATGAGCATCATCCCCTAGCTCATCGTTTTGGAATGCATCTAAAAACATTGTCTCCATGGAAGTTGTATTCCGAAAATAATCATACATACCAACCTCTATTTGATTGACTTCATTGCCAAATTATGAAGAACTACTATTGTTGTAGTCATTCCTAATTGGTAAATCTGGACGTAGTGGGAATTGAATAGGTGGTTGATTCAACCATTCTTGGTATTCTTCCTCTCCGAGTTGTGCTCTTATTGCAACCTTCTCTCGATTTGACATTGTAGTGGGGTGCAACGAAAGATGATAGGTAGTTCGCTCATCATCAGAATCCTAATTTCAAAAATTTTGAGCATTAGTACATCAATGATATTAGTAAGCACAATGCAGTTGGTTTTTTCAAATTACATTATACCAAAAAATTATTACCATCGTTGACCCAATATTGTGGCTGGAAGATGGCATGTTATAATTGGCAGGGTAAAGCGACTGTCCATTTTCATCTACCAATTGTTTGCGGTATGTTTCTCCTGATAAGAGCTTCTGATGTTTTTGAACTGGTGGAATATTTTTTTCATCTTAACTCGATTTTGAATCAGGATCTTGCAAATTTGGATACATTTGTATTCATATTGACATGGATAAAAAAACAAATTTCAATTAGATAATCAAAATATAAATAAAATATGAACTTACTAGAGATGGAAAGGGAGAACTTTGTGATGGACTTTGAGCAATATGGAAAGGGATGGAATTTAAAGAATTGGTCATTTGATATTATAAGTTTTTATCCCTGCATTTGAGCAAAATCAACAACAAATTTTTAAGAATAAGGCAACTTTAAGCGGAAAATGTATACTATGAAGTACTGCAAGTCTTGTGGATGCATCCTAAAAGATAATTTAAGATGAATATACTATTTTATGTGCAATTAAAAATTCAGATAAATTTTAAAGCATAATGGTGCGCTTATTTAAATAAAATGCCACAATGCGTGTATAAAAATATAAAGCACCAACGTGTTTAATTACTAATCGCACCGATTTTTAAGATTTCAAACAAATAAAAAGAACTATATGATATCAGTGCTCTAAAAAAATTTAGCGCACTAGTGCTTTAAAAAAATTTAGCGCATCAGTGTTTTGTATAAACAAACACACTTGTGCATTATATTAATAAACGCACTGATGTTTCGAAGAAAAAAAATGCAACTTTGTTTTTTTACAATTGAAAAATGAGGGGGAATTAATTTTTCAAAAATCTAATTTCATAAAGTCCTTTAAATAGTAAGAAGTTATTCACTATTTCATTATTTCACCAAAATTTACAAGGGAGAGATATGCAAGAGAGACATATCGGGGAGCACTGTGGAGCAGCAAAATACTTTGGAACAACACAATTATTCAGAAGATCGGAATTTGAAGGGTATGGCGATTCACTCAAAACCATTTTCATAAAGTCCTTTAAATAGTATTAAGCTATTCACTATTTCATTAATTTATCAAAATTTACATGGGAGATATTTGCAAGAGAGACATATCAGGGAGCACTGTGGAGTAGTAGAATATTTTCAAACAACATAATTATTCAAAAGATCAGAATTTGAAGGGTATGGTGATTCACTGAAAACCCTTTTGAAGCAACAAAATTATCCAAAACATCAAAATTTGAAGGGTTTTGTGATTCACTCAAAACCCTGCATAGTAAAAAATTTTAAATTTTAGTGTTGATTTTAATAATAATTCTTTTTACAATTTGTATCCCTATTTAGATTTAATTAAAATTCAGAAAAAATAAATAAATAAATCATACTTACCTACCTTAAACCCTTGTTTCTTCTTGCTTATGTGACTGAAATATTTCACCTTAAGGTTTAACTCCCTCTATCGCTTCACAATTAGGGATTTTCATTTTAGGCATTTTAAATTTAATGGGTTTGTGTTTCTATATATAAGGCATTTGGCATGTGATGCAAGGGGACCACTTATTGCATCGGATTAAAACCCTATCGGACCTGTTACATTTTTTTTTAAATGGTTTATGGTTATCGATCCGTCGATTTGACTATAATGCATCGGTGTGCTTACTGATAAAGCACACCGGAAATGTATTAACATAAAAAAAAAAAAAAAATTAATCGTTCATTAGTGTGTAATTTATTTCGTTTTTTTTTTTTTTTTCGTTCATGGTATTTTATTTTTTTTCATTTTTTACTCTAGGCATGGTGTTTTTATCGATACATATCGCACCGTTGTAATTTAAAGTATTTTTTAAAAATATAATTTTTCCTATCAGTGTGTTTCCTATATCGAATGCATTGGTGCTTTCATATTATTAAAGCGCACCAGAAACCATTTTTTTTTTAGCTAAAAATGATGTGATGTATTTATAAAATATATTTAATAACTTTTGTATTGAATGGTACAGGTTGTATATTTATAATAAAAAAAAAATGTGTGAGAATAGTTCAAGTAACAAAAATTTTGATCAACACAATGATAGCACATCCAAAAAAGAAAAAAGAAAAAACAAGTTCTTTGTAAATTATATACAAAATTAATATGTTTGAACTATATGTAAATTTAACTAATATGTATTGGTTAGTGTGTGTCATGCAGATTCACAAAATGAGGAAGCTCAATAAGATTCTTTGTGATCTAAGTGCAGAAGAGCATAAAATCTTGATGGAAAAATTGCAAAAGGATGAATTAGGTGAATGAAAAAATACTATTCAATATGAGTTCTTTTTTGAATTTCCATTAATTATATACTTAAGAATATTAGATAAAATGTTTCAAAAAAAATATTAATTCACATATGGTTAATGTTCTACAGGGACCAACAACGAAGGAACAGAATGTTGTCCTAAGAAAATAAAATTATAGAATATGTAAATGATGATGAATTGGTCCTTAACTCATCTGGAGTGGTGTTGAAGGTTAATGAAAAGGGAAAAAGCTTTTAAAAAACTATGAGGGATATAGTGGAATGGACCTATAGACATACTTTCCACTTACAATACAGAAATCAATCCAATGATTCCAAGAACCAGGTTATATCTAAAATACATGAAGTGTTTCCAGAGCAATGGTCAATGAGACCTGTCAGACTTGCAATAGCAAAAACATACAACAACAACAACAAAAATATTTCAAAAAGTAATATTCCTAAAAATGTTTTTCTATAATATGAATTTATTACTACAAAGCATTCCTTTTTTAATATCAATTTTGTTATATTTAGTTTTCATATATCAATATAAAAATAGTTTATTGTCATGTTACTTTTTTCAGGAAGATAATGAAAATCCCAAAGGATCAACGAGTTGATATCTGAGATATGCCAGTAGGAATGTCCAAAAATATGTACAAGGAGATGGTCAAAGAAATGGACATAATTGCTTCGCAGGAGGAGCCATCTCAACAACAATGTGCTTCAAATGTATGAAATCATTGAATTTTTGTATTAGGTACATATAAATAAATATTTTAGCATTAAATATTATTTTTCAAGTATTTTCTTGCGGAAAAGAAAACAAAATGGAACCCATTTAACATGTAAATCAGGACGACAATGAAGAAAATGGTTGATAGCAAAGTTTGTGAGTAATTTTTATTTCCTTATAACAACTTAAGATTTCATTTTTGTATATTTTAAGTTGTTTTACAACAACCATCCTTGAATGTCTTCAAACAGGTGCTAACATACAAAGAAGAGCCATTGGAAGACTTGATTGATATGGGGTTAAGTATGGGTTGTGAGTATATGGTAGCATATCAAAAATTGATTGTGGAATTTGTAAGTATCCATGTTGTTTTACTTCTCTCATTTTATATTTAATGGAACAACAAAAATCCTTATATTAAATCTATGATTTATTATGGGGTATAAAACTTGCAGGAAACAAAGTATGGAAATGTGCCAACAAAAGAGTTGTTGACAGAAGGCATGAGATTTGGTTTTGAAAGAATGTGTATCATTAAGGACTCAATTATTTCTATGATATGTTTCTTTTCAATTTACATTCATGTATATTATTTATTTCAATTTTAATTATTTTCACCAATGTAGATACACTCATTACACTTTATTTTATTTTTGTAGGTGGAACTTGAACAAGAGGAAAACAATCGAGGCAATCAACAAAACATTCAGACAAATAACCCAAGTCATGATAGTAGCTCGAGCACTGACAACATTTCCAAAGAAGAATGATGATCAATATTTTTGGATATCAATGCAAGTTGTTGTATTTTTTGAAATAATTGTCTGTGAAAATCAGACATTTTGTTTAATGTAATGGACATAGTATCCCAATTGAAAGACAAGAGGTTACCAATAAGTGTCCTGTTGTTCCTGAGTCTGTACTAAGGCTTAAAGTACAATGTCAAGGCATCTGAAAAGAGGTAAAAGATGTATACAATAATAAAGTCTCATCCGATATGGAAACTAAAGGAGATTTCTACGTTCTCTACGTCTAGCTTCCAACTGTTCCTGGGTTGTGATATCTCGTTCAATGGCCACCCATGAACGTTCTAATTCTTCCCGGGTATGAGCTGTTCTAAGGATCATGCTGAAAAGACTTAACGTAATATTAGTTTGATCTGATATCCCGAGTTGAATATTAGGTTGAATTACCGTGGGTACAGTCATTGAGGAACAGTAAGGGTATGGAAATGATTTAACAAGAGATTTTAATGGCTGATTCGATTCGGTCGAAAATAAGAGAAAYCTTCGYATGAAGAACGAAATGGGACTACAAACGAAAGGCCCTTTCCCGTAACTGTATGATTTTTTAAATAAAAGGTATGAAATGAGGAAAAAACATCTAGTTGCAAGTAACGAAAAATTCTTATCAGTAAAGACTTATGTATACATGGAAGAAAAAATTGACATGAACATAATTGACATGGTGCAAGTAAACACAAAATCATGTAACTGTAGCTTGGTCTTACACCTGCTGATAGCCGGTGCAGAGGAAAGACAAGGGACAATTACTATAATATGAACTTGCTTCACTATAGTAGTGGTGATACTAAATTATAGTGATACCTCTCAGTTATGTAGAGCAAAATGAAAAGAAACGAAGAACATAACAAAACAAACTAATTGTGTAGAGCAAAATGAAAAGAAACAAATAACA